>JAVXUP010003943.1:0-47660 GCA_033070095.1 Escallonia herrerae | reverse complement strand
ATTGGTCGGGACTAACAATATGCCATTGGTCAAGCGGCTGCTCTGGCACTGTGTCTGGTAGCTAGATATCTCACCTTTTCTGGTTCCAAGGTTGCTAAGATGAGGCTAGCTGACATTCTTTTCCAACTATCCATCCAAAGTAAATCCTTAATCACTTTAGTGGTAACTGAGACTTTGCTTGGTATCACTAATGTTCATAAAGATCCCAGCGTTCCATTAGAGGTAGTTTTTTGCTTTTGCACATGTGGCTACTGGACCATATGTGCTTGATAGCCAAATCTGCTACGGTAGGATGTAGCCCCAGTGCTCTCCATTCTTGGCCTCTACTCTTTGAAGGTCACTCAAGCATAGACAATTGGACTCGTTTCTTCTTTGTGCGGGAGTCCAAAGATATCTGTTGGTACCGTAAATGGTGAAGGGCTCATGAGCCAGTTCTGATAACAACTGAATAACCCTGTGTTTATCTCCTGGAATTACTTTACATATCATTTTACTTTTGCCTGTCAGATCTTGGGGCAGTTTTATTATGAGCAGATAATCCCAAGAATCAATGATGACTTTGTAATGGAAGAAGCCCTTAGCCCTTCCATAATCAAGGCTATCTTGCAAGGTTGGTGGTCTCCACCTTATACCCACAGTTCTCTTAAGTATAGACCTTTCCTTAGTGATATAGAGCTAGTTTTACTGCCTACATCTACTGGCTTTGATCCTACGTCCAGGAAAACATGTTTGCTTTGGAAAGAACTGAGGGCAGAATTAAACTGGGACTTTCCAAGTGCTTCTGAGATAAGATCTTTGGAACAAGTCAAAGATGAAGCTCGTGCTGCTATCGGGTCAGGCCTGAAAATATCTAAGTCTGGCAAGACTTACAAAGCATAATACAAAGCTTTCATCGTCAGGTTGAACGAAAAGTTTGGATTAATAGGATTAGGAGGCTTGGATTGGTTCTTAAATGTTTGCAAAGATGTTTGATGCTGACAGGAATTCGATACGTTCTCTACATATGGACTAACCCCAGCGACATCCCACTTTGCTGTTGAAGGAGAAGTTGCCGAAAATGAATCCGATTATCAAAGCTACTCAGAAATGGGAAGCTGGTGTGGATGCTAATCTTAAGGGTCAGGTTGAAAGTAAGGTAATAAAGGCAAAGAAAAAGTGGGTAAAAGACAAGCTCTTTGTGGCGCACCGATTTGAAGAAAATCCCCAGAAAAGAGGATTTCAGGAGTCACCATCTTATTTAATAAGGGAAAATAAGAAAAACAAATGACTCTAAAGTGTCCAGAAGGATGACTAGCCTATTGAAACTGGGATAGGGGTCCAGAAACTAAGTTACACAACAGAAAGCTGTTAGGCACCCGTCACGCCCTTTCGGTTTCTACTTCGTTTTAGTGAATTTTGGTCTAAAGAACACATAACATGTAAAATACAACAAGAATAAACCTAAGTTAATTTTTAGATTATTGGCTTGAACTTGACATCTGGGGTCTAGTGGTCTATGTATACTACCAGACTAATTAGAATCAAAACTGTTAGAGTTCGACATTGGTCCTACATGAAGCATTCAACAAAACAAGCCTAGACTTAGACAAAAAATGATAAGGAAAACTCTTTTTGTTATTTTCAAATGAAATGTGACTACAAGAAATAGGAGTCAACCTATATGATGTTTACCTTAAGAAAGGTGGTAAGGATTACCTCACAATGTAGCTTGCCTTGATGACTCGGGAATATTTGTCGTGGAATCCACAATGCAGAGAACCGAAAATATGTTTTTAGAGTGATTCAAATGGCTAAGATTATTGAGAGGGGTTGGATGTCACCTCACAAAGAAAAAGCATGAAAACTCTAAATAGAATAAGCTTTCGGACTCACCAGAGATCGACCCCTGAAAATGAAGGCCAAGACCCCTTTTTATAATGCTCAGGGTCGCACAATGTGATGAGATTGGTAATGCCAATATGCATCGCTGGGGATAAGTTAGAATAAGTGATAAAAATTAACTAACCGGCCAGTTCACCTCATTAATTGAAAATGATTTTTTTTGAACTTCGAGGCATTATTCGACCCTACTTTTGGTAATTATCTATGAAATCATAAATGGAATGTTGCAGATTCGGGATAGTCACTTCTTAACCAACAAGTAAATGGATTTGATCTTTTTATCCAGGATAAATCATGGTCATTTTCCCAAATCATCTGACAAATTACGTCATATGGAATAATCTAGACCATGGACTGGACTCGACTTAAATGGACTGGACTAATGCAATGGACTGGATTGGAGAACTTAACTGGACTGGACTACACAATTGAACTGGACCAAATTAATTAGATAAAATTGGACTAAATTGATTAATTAAAGTACATTACCAAGCCCAAAAATTAATAATGCCTTTTAATAAACAATAAAGCCCATTATTTATTTAACAAAAAATACCTAAAAAATTGAATATCTACAGTTTTCAAATGGAGGATTGGAGGATGTCATTCCTATATCTCAGAAGTTGGCTTACAAGAAAGGTTTAGGGACATGGAAGCAAATCCTTAATGATGAGTAGAGTCTGGCTATGAAGAAACTGAAACAGATATAGATGGACATCTCATAAGTTACTGATAGGACTTAGAATTTTCTTACCCTAAAATTTGTCGAGGCCACCCCTTGCAGGTTTTTTGTTGTAGTGGGCTTTTTTATTTTTCTCAGGAATGTAGTTAGTATTTTGGCCAGTGCAATTAAAGAATTTTATTAAAATTTGACCCACCCGAGGTAACTTTACGGGTTGTCGACGTACCTTTATCTCTGTGTTACATCAATTTGTGTGTGCTGTAAAATGTTCTTAAGGAGGATCTGGTCATTCATAGTTCAATTACAAGAATTCGCTCGGGCATAGTATTTCTTTAATCGATCTAGATTGACTATTTGTGATAACTCAATCCTGTCTAAAGCGACTAACAATGTTGCACCACCAGTCATGGTTTGCTTCATCATATAGGAACCTGACCAGTTGGGTTCAAACTTTCCCCATGGTTTCTTAATTTGTCCACTGTTCTCCTTTATCACCAGATATTTTTCTTTCAATTGGCTTCCCTTTACTCGCTTATTGAATGCTCGGGCAATTCGTTTCTTGTAACACTAAATGTGATTGAGCGCCTTTAACTTTTTCTCGCCTGTTAATGCCAACTCCTCAAATATATGTCTTAACCTGCCTTCTGTGGCTATCTAATTCTCCAATAGCACCTTGAGAAAGTTAACTTCCAAATCTATCGGGAGTACAACCTCCATTCTATAGACTAATGAATATGGGATAGTCCCGGTCAACGTTCTCCCCAATGTCCTATAGCCCCAGAATGCGTAGGGACGCTTATTTGGCCAAGTTCTATAGGTATCTATCATTTTGCTTAGCATGCTCTTGATGTTCATGTTGGCGGCTTCAACAGCCTCACTAGTTTGCTATTAGTATGGTGACGAGCGATGTCGGATGATACCGTACTCCTTTGCCAAGTTTGAGACTTCTCCTTCCAAGTGTAACCCATTGTCTGAGATCAACTCCCACGGTACTCCATATCTGCAAATAATATTGGTTTGAATAAACTGAACAACTTTTCTGGCATTGAGCATGGCATACGAAGTGTCTTCCATGCACTGTGTGAAGTAAACTATGGCTACCACTATGAATTCACGTTCATTAGAGGCCTTGGACTGATCTTCCCTATCACATCTATTCCCTAAACTGAGAATGGCCAAGGCGAGGTCATATTGTATAGCTCTCAGGGAGGAAGGTGTTATGAATTAGCGTACATCTGACGTTCATTACACCTCCTCGCATACTCCACACAGTCTTGATCCATAGTATTCCAATAGTATCCTTGTCTGAGAACATTCTTTATTAGCATCCACCCGTTCATGTGTGGTCCACGCTCTCCTGCATGTATATTTTCCATGATTTGGCTACTTTCTCCTTCGGTTACACACAACAGGTGTTCTCCATTATAATGTCTCCTTTGGTTACACACAACAGTTGTTCACCATTATAATGTCTTTTCTTAAGGCTACTCAGTCCTTCGCGGAGCACCCCTCGGGATATTTACGTCCTCGATAAGATTTTATATATCGATATACCAAGGCTCGGCTATTCCATCTGATTCTATGTGTGCTATCATAAAAAAGTAAGCAGATCAGTCCTTTTTCTGTATGACTAATGACTCTACCTCCTGTCTTACGAGTATGTCAACTATTGAGGCAAGGGTTGCTAGGGCTTCGACAAAGTTGCTAGTGACTCGATGTAGGTAATCAAATTCTATATCTTTAAACTGGTCTACAATTTTCTCTAAATGGGAATGATATACTTGTAGACGTTCATCTTTAATTCTCCACACACCCTAAATTTTGTATATATGATCAATGCTGAATCTCCATATACTGGAATGACACAAATACCTAGATTTAGGGCCATTTATAAACTCATGATACAAGCTTCGTACTCAACAGTGTTGTTAGTACCGTCGAAAGTCAACTTGATAGCTATGGGTGAATAGGCTCTATTTGGTGAAATCTACAAAATCCCACTCCAAAACATTTATTGTTTGCTGCTCCTTCAAAGTATAACTGCCATCTCATCTCTAATGGAACAATGCATACTCCTTTATCTAGAACTTCACCCCCATTGGCTGGTATCATCCGTTGGACAGTCAGTTAGCAAGGCCACCACGACCTTCCCTTTCATCGATTTTTTGGTGTGACATAGGTAATGCCAAATTCGGACAATAACAAAAGCCATTTAACTCTATGGTTAGATAGGACAAGCTTCTCTAATAGGTACCTCATAAGGTCTATTCTAGCCAACCGCCTGATGGGGTAACAGGTACCTCTAAGGCTCTTTTGATACCATATTCGGTCGGTACTAGTAGCTCTTCATCCTCTACCTATTCACAGTCATAGAATATCTCTCATCCTTTGATCTGCTTCTCGATCTCAACACTATAGACTGGCTCAGAAAACCGTAGAGGGGCCCACTCACTTCTTCTTTGATGAAGTGTCCGTTCATAGTAAGGATCTTTGTAGAGCTCGTGCGCTTCTTGCTTTCCTCATCCTTCTAAGCCTGGGCGAGCTTCTGGATAACATCCTTCTTCTTCTTTTCTTGTTGGCTTGTATCCTACACAGAATTGGTCTTTCTTGTTTTTCATATTCGGGAAGCTAGGAATTCCTTGACAAATTCGGCCTAAACATTTTTCAAGAAAGTAGTAGAATTTCCTCATCATAGTAAGAATTGTAGTACTAATGTAAGGGGCAAAGGTGAGGAACTTTATACTTTGACAAACTTCCTTATACTTGAGATACTGAACCGAATAATCCATCCTAAACTCACTGAACAAAATACCAAAAGAATCATGTGGCACCTAAACACTGTCCTTCTCGACTTGTCCAATCTGAGGCTATTGCAAAGCTTCCATTATGGTGAAAATGACATCATTCAACATAAACTTGACGTTTTGTTACAATGTAGAGGGGATTGCACCCACCGAGTGTATCAAAGGTCCTCACAATAAAAGATTAAAGGCAACCAAAATATCTAATATAAAAAAATGAATGTCAAAGCTAGCGGTATCCACAGTCATTATAATCTTCATAGTACCAATAACCTCTCTTCGTGTATTATCGTAGGCTCGAACGACTTGGTTAGAAGGGGTGAATTATGATTGGTCAATACTGAGGGCTTGAATAGTGGGTAGGGACATGCAATTATAGCAGAACCATTGTCTATAAGGACTACAACAATCATTTTATTAAGTGCTCGCATAGTGATATGGAGCGGATCATTGTGGCTTGGTCCTGCTTTGGGCAGGTCAGACTTGGAAAAGATGAGGACCTTTTCATAATATATAATGCCTAGCAGTTGGGCAATCTTCGAGCTGGGCTTGGATTGGTATCTAGGCTTTCTGAGAAGTTTGATGAGGGCTTGACGATATGAGTATGAGGCTGACTGTAATCCCCTATGAAAATGTTCGCTTGGGTCTTTTTTGAATGTCTAAGGACTTCTTCATCTGGGGGGTCTTGAGAGAACAATGGTTCAGATGTGTTTGGCTGGGGCAGGATCTTGTATACTCTACCGGATTTGGTCACGTGGGATACATCAGTGTTGAGTCAGAACATAAACCCGATTTCTTTATCATACTCTTCTTCAACTGTGAAGGTCTCTCCTTCCATCAACTTTTCCTAAGTAATCACATCCCAAAACAGCAGCAGAGAATCATAAGCAAATTGGACTTCTAATTGGCAGGCTCGCTAAAATAATAAGAACGGTTGGATCCACAACTGGGTGACTATCATCGATGCAATGAACTCTATGGAGTAGTAAGGGTTCTTTTCAGACATTTGGTTTGACAGGAGGGGAAACTTCACCCTTGTCATTGAGGTCTTGTATGGCACGCTAAAGGGTGATGCATCTCTCTATAGGGTGACCCTTTCCTTGATGATAATCACAAATTAAAAAGCATTCACATCATATCGCTCAGGCATCTTCACTGCTGGCGTGGAGGTAGGTGGTAACCTAGATATCATCCTTTTCTCAATAGCTGTTCAAAGACCTTGAGAGGTGGTACATTCAAAGGCATGAATTTCTTTCCTAGGCTCCGTAGTAGGTTCCCATGTCACCGCCTGAGGCAATTATATGGTGTTGACATTGTTAGCTGCTGCTAGCTTGGTTTGTGCATTAAAACCTCTTGGGTTGGCTCGATCCACCCCGGGTGGTTTAAACTCGAGGGAGATTCTTCCATTGGAGTTCCTGAGAGTTTCTAGATGAGTCTCAATACCAACCACGCTTAGCCTTAAGTGTATAAGGATTGTTGAAATTTTAAATACATATTCCACAGATGTCGAGCTGGCTAACTCATAACCAAGTGGGGGCGACGGGAATTTTTTTTGTTTTTTTTTTTGAATTTTAGAAATGAGGGCTGACTAACCGTCTAGTTGGTCAGTGTGGTTAGGCTTTTCTTTGGGGAATTTTTCTTAGAATTTTTTGAGGTTGTAGGTTTCTAACTAACCGTCCGGTCATCTAGGAGGATAACCAGCAGGTTGGTTAGTGGCTTGAGGGTTTATTTGTAAAAAAAATTTGAAAGGTAAGGTTTCTGGCTAACCATGCGGATGCGCTGATCCTAATGGGAAACTGGCCGGTTGGCAAGTGGCTTGGATCAGGGTATGAGCTAGACAATCTTTATTTTTTTTAAGTAAATGCACATACTGACTAACCGTCCAGTTGGGAGAGCAGATAACCAGCTGGTTAGTCAGAGTCTGCCCTTTTTTGCAAAATTACCAGTTTAGCTTATAAATTGCTAGTGGTTTCCCTGCCAAAATTCCATAGACCCATACAACTATTCTCCCAAAAAAGGACAAATCATTGAATAGTCTGGGTTTGAGTTTTTCTCCTTATAACACATGTGTAAAGGCTACTCCATTGGCTCGACCGTACCATATACCTCCCAACCTTAACTAGGAAGTTAATAATGGGTAATCATCAGTACATACTTATACAAGTCGTTTAATATACCAAGAAACCAAGAGGTATCTTTAGTATACGACACTTGGAGTTGAGAGCTCAATTGAGATATCTCCTTGAGCCCAGGAGGACCAAGGGCCTTAACCATCACTCTTGAATGGGTGGGTCGGGGTGAGACGTGCACGTGTGGGATGTATGTAAATAAAATCACGAGTATCACAATTATTTCATATTGTACATGCAACAAAATACAAAGATAGTACAACAAGGCCAACGATCAATAAAAACTTTTCAAGTCTAGTCCTCTTAGTGTTTAGCCCACAGCAGAGTCAGTATTATGGCGTAAACCACTTAAAACAAATCCCAGGAAAAAGGACTTTAGTGGAGCCGCCATCTTATTTGATTTGAACTAGGAAATAATAAGAAAAATCCCAAAATGACTCTAAATGTGTCCAAAAGATGACAAGTCTATCAAAACCAAGAGAGGGGTCCGCGACTAAGTTATGCAACGAGAAGGTGTTAGGCACTCGCTACGCCC
Source organism: Escallonia herrerae (assembly GCA_033070095.1). Classification (NCBI taxonomy): domain Eukaryota; kingdom Viridiplantae; phylum Streptophyta; class Magnoliopsida; order Escalloniales; family Escalloniaceae; genus Escallonia; species Escallonia herrerae. The sequence goes on along the minus strand of JAVXUP010003943.1, from coordinate 39,632 downwards.
TTTCGGTCTCTACTTCGTTCTTAATTATTTTTTGCCTAAAGAACATGCAACGTGTAAAATACAGCAAGACTGACCCTAAGCTAATTTTATTATTTGGCTTGAACTCGACAACAGGGGTTAAGCGGCCTACGTACCCGATGAGACTAATCAGAATAAAAGCCACTGTTGTTCGACTCTAGTCCTATGGGAAGTAGTCTACTTTTCGAGACTTAGACAAAGAAAACAGAAATTCTTCTTCTATTGTTTCGAAATGAAATGTGACTACAGGAAATAAGAGACGTTCTATATGATTTCCACCGTAGTAAAAGTTACCCGCACTATAGCTTGCCTTGACGGGGAAAAGCTAGTAAAAGTTACCTCGCACTATAGCTTGCCTTGACGGCTCAGGGATGCTCTCCGTGGGATCCACACTACAAAAGAACAAGAAGAACTTTTTTAGAGTAGTTTGCTTGGTTAAGATTCTCAAGAGATATTGGATGTCACATCACAAAGAAATGGCGTGCAAGCTTCAAAGAGAACAAGCTTCTAGACTCACCAGAGATGGATCCTTCAAAATGAAAGCCAAGAACCCTTTTTTTTTTAGTGCTCAGGGTCGGAAAATCTAATAATATTGGCAATGCCAATCTGCATGGCTAGAGATAAGTCAGAATAAGTGATAAATTTACATATTAACAATAGTCAACTAACCGGTTGGTAAGTCGAAAACTGGCCGGTTCATCCCATTAATTAAAAATAATTTATTTCCAAATTTTGAGGAATTATCTAACTTATTTTTTTATAATTATCTTTGAAATCGCAGATGTATGTACCAGATTCGAGATAAGTAACTCCTTAACCATCAAATTGATTTAATTGATCTTTTTATCAAGAATAAATCACGGACTATTTTCCCTAATCATCTAGATGAATTGCATCAATTAGAATAAGCTAGAACATAGACCAGACTTGGCCTAAATGGACTGGACTAATGCAACGAACTGGACAATTAAAATGGATTAGACTAGACAATTTAACTCGACTAAATTAATTAAGTAAAACTGAATATAATTAATTAATTAAACTACATTGTCAAGCCCAAACTCGATAATGCCTTTTCATAAATCATAAAGCCCATTATTTATTTAATTACAAAAACTTACAAAAATGGGTGTCTACACTATGGCACTACAATGTCGATGAGCATTGCTTACCATCCAGAAGCAGATGGTCGAACAGAGAGAGGTAATAGGTATCTAGAGAATTGTTGAGATGCATGAAGGGACAAGAGACAAACAATGGCATAAGTGGTTGTCTTTAGCAGAATTGCGGTATCAATCCCTTCAAGCTACCCCCTTTGAAGATTTATTTGGTTATAAGCCAAAACCACTGGGTTGCCCCTGCATTGTATCAATCTTCCATTCCTGCCCTGGACCAATATCTCAAGGAAAGGCAAGTTCTTCTTACGCATATCAAGACCAACTTACAAGAAACATAGAACCATATGAAGCAGTACGTAGACTCCTACAGAAATTAGAGGCAATTCAATGTGGCTGATCAAGTGTACCTCAGATTAGAGCCCTACTGACAAACTACCATTATCTTTCAGAAGAACCTCAAGTCGGCCCTCAGACTCTGTGCACCCTATGAAGTTTTGGAGCGTATTTGGCCAGTAGCTTACCGATTGAAGCTACCCCCTACAGCATCAGTACACCATGTATTCCATGTTTCTTTGCTGAAGAAAAGGGTGGGGCATTCGATTAATCCCTCCAATGAACTAGGAGCTGTAAATACCGATGGCCAATTCGTGGATAATATTGCTATGGTGGATAATCGATAAATTTAGAGGGATAGTTTTCCAGTGGCTCAAGTCTTAGTTAAATGGTCCAACCTCGAAGATGGGGAAGAGACATGGGAAGACCGGGAGGTAATCAAGCAACGGTTCCCCAATTTCAACCTTAGGGACAAAGGTCTTCTCAAGGGGAAGGGAATGTCACGCCTGACCGTGCACCAGCACCACGGAAAGTGAGGATCAAGTTGCAGCGGAAGGTTGCCTCGCAGATGGCTCTCTGCAAAATTAACGGGTTAAGGAGCTTAATTCGAAAGATGAATTAAACGTCACAGTCTAGTGCTGAGCTGTTTAAGTAGGCCAGGTGTAGTATTTTTTAGTTGTTACACTGTGGACTTCCTGTTATTCCCTTCCTGGGATTACGGGAATTTGTTTTGGATCTCTGTTACTGTCCGTAAAAACAAAGAGATGGTAGAGAGAGAAGGCACTCAGAAAATTCATGAAACAAACTTCTCCTTCTTCCCTTATTTCTGCTCTTCTTCTCCTTCATGTTTTCTCTATGTAATTCTTGGCCAAATTCAATCACTGAAGCCTAATTTCAATAGCGACTTGGAGATATTCACTAAAGATACATGATATAATTGAGAAGTTCAAAGAACAGGGGACATACTGAATTTAACCTCTCCAGCAAGATAGATGAGGGGTCTTATTCTCCCGGGAAAATTAGGAAAAGATGGGTTTTGGGGTAAAAACTTATTAGAAGGTGGGTTTGTTTTGAAAAATTATGAAAAAGTGGGACAGCTTTTTAAAATTTCTGAACAATGGAAGAGATTAGGAAAAAAATGGATTTTTTTTTACTCACTTAATTTGCTCTTCCCAAATTACCCCTACTCCCAAAAGAATGACCCTTCCCCACACCTGATTTGCTCCCACCAAAAGAACTACCCATTTGAAATTCAACAACGGTACTACAAGAAAACATGCCTGTAGTAGCGCTCTATGCCTGCAGCCCTAAAAAACCGCCTTCATACATGTGCTTTACAACCGGCCATTTCGATACTGCTGCAACAAAGTTGCCTGATTTAAGAAGCCGAATTACACTTTTTCTAAATTATTCAGAACCAACCAGATGTAACTAATCATGTAAAAATCGTCATTCAGGTAAAGCCCCAGCCTCTCAATCTCGCAACCACCACGTCTCCTATAACCATTCACCACTAAGCTCAACAACCATACAATATAGCTAGATTCAACCAACCATAAAAATATGGTGCCATTTTACAATGACGAAAATAGTACATCTGGCCGCATCTTATACATGTGGTGCCATTATGGTGTAGCATGAATTTTCGTACCATTGACAGTCACGCTTGCCCAATTTGCCAAGGAAGAGCTTTAAGAACTTCAAAACCACGTCTTCATTCGCAAATAGAGCAAAGTTTCTATTGAATTGTTGCAAGAGAAGAAACGACTTGAATATCTGTACAAAATGACATGTATCTTTGCATATCAGGACTTGCATTGTTGCAGAAACTGACTTGTGTAATGTAAACCTACCATTTTTTTGGATCATTCTTCATTTCTTGGTGTGGATGGAATTCACAACCTATGTGGTATTGTGCCCTGCCATGTGTACACGAGGCAAACTAAGAGGTGCTTTAGGCTCTTCCCATAGGCAAAGTTAGTATTGCATCTGCAGAAAACGTCTTGAGCATCGGCAGAATCTGACAAGCACCTTTGCATAAACAGACTTGTGTTTCTGCAGAAAATGACTTATGTCACCTAATCTGTTTACACATCGACCACCTCCTTTGGTGTATCACATTTTTTGGACAATAGAATTTCATTAAGCTCTGCTCTTGTGTTTACCACTACCCTCAACTTTGTCATCATTATTGCAACCATTACTACGATTATGGTTCTTGTACAACCATCTCGCGAACTACACACCAACACCATTGCATCCATTGCTTGTCGGACCTACTACAAATCTCAGTCTCATTAATAGTGCTGCCACTTGAACTATTCAATTGCCACCATCACGTTCACAATCATTGTCATCTTTATAGTTCCCACCACCGTCGTACTGTGACATCTACTACTGGAAGCTCCATAATACCATTACCATAACTATTATAATTTTCTGTTATTGATCAATGGAGGAAAAATTAGTTTTACTCATTTATCCTTAGATTTACTTTTGTTATCTTCCAAGTCAATCTTAGCTTGCCACAAGTTAATCTTCAATTGAAATCAAATATCTTTTTAGTTAAAACTGAGTGTAACATGTTAGAACTTAACGGTATAACTAATAAAAAATTAAATTCCTTTCAAACTTACCTTTAGCTACCTCAAAGAACGAATGCTGCGAGCGTCTAATTCTGTTGGAATTTCTACGCCTTCTTTCATATGTTCCAAAAGAATAGTAAATTTTCGCAACGACAAAAAAAAAAAAAAAAACCACTCTTGCCAAAGGTGATTTTAAGTGAAACCATGTTTATTCGGTAAAATTTACATAAATGCATTTATTAGCTTGCGCAATTACTTATCACGATGGGAATCTGGGGTGTTCGCCGCATAGCCCTTAGATCCACCTCCCGTTGAACCGCTTGAGGATGTTGTCTATGTATGTCGTCGTGCACTCCTTCGTCAACCTGCAACAGTTGCATTTCACGAACTCAAAGTCGCCGTTCGGCTTCGGTTGCGATTCTGCCGCCGTCGTCACCATTGCTTCGCTAACCACAGTTGCCGGCATCCCTGCAATTCCAAAAAAAAGAATCACCAAACAAAATCCGTGATAAAACCATCTAATAAAATTCAAGCCGCAACAAACACAATCCAAAACGAATTCAAATTACCTGCAAAAGAAGCAAAACAAAATCAATTGACGGATTCCTACGCTTTCCTGTCAAAGTTCTTCTAATTCCTATCACTCTTTCTCCCAATCTCCTTCTTCAATCTCTTCCGGAACCAAAAATTTAAACATCAAAGACATTTCATAACAAAAACACAGAATCAGAACAGCCATTTTCTTCCTCCAATTATTTTCTCATGAACAACTACGTGTATATTTGGACAGAAAAAATGCGGCTTAATTGAGAGGTGACAAAACGCTTTGCTTTTCATTACAAAACGACCTAAGTGCATCCATTTATTTAATCGCAACCCCCTTAGCAAGGGAAAGCGTAGTTCCTGCAAGGTCCTCTTTTTTATAGAGTCCCACCAAAGCAAAAGCAGCGTTGTGCCCCCCCTTACATAATTTCTGCATAAAAAGATTGAGGCGTCAGTAAAATCCGACATGCACTTATGCATAAAACGACTTGGGTTTCTGCAGAAATTGACTAGAAAGAGCGACTTGGGTTTCTGCTAAAGTCAGATTGGGAAATCTCACAAAGTCAAAAGCTGAGGGAGGGAGGGGTATTTTGGGAAAGGGAAAATAGTAAGGTTAAAAAAAACCATGTTTTTTTTATGCAAAAGTGCATGTCGGATTCTGCCGACGCCTCAGTCTTTTTATGCAGAAATTACGCAGGGGGGGGGGGCACAAGCGCTGCTTTTGCTTCGGTGGGCTCTATAAAAAAGAGGACCTTGTAGGAACAACGCTTTCCCTTGCTAAGGGGGTTGCAATTAAAGAAATGGATGCACTTAGGTCGTTTTGTAATGAAAAGCAAAGCGTTTTGTCACCTCTCAATTAAGCCGCATTTTTTCTGGCCAAATATACACGTAGTTGTTCATGAGAAAATAATTGGAGGAAGAAAATGGCTGTTTTGATTCTATGTTTTTGTTATGAAATGTCTTTGATGTTTAAATTTTTGGTTCCGGAAGAGATTGAAGAAGGAGATTGGGAGAAAGAGCGATAGGAATTAGAAGAACTTTGACAGGAAAGCGTAGGAATCCGTTGATTGATTTTGTTTTGCTTCTTTTGCAGGTAATTTGAATTGGTTTTGGATTGTGTTTGTTGCGGCTTGAATTTTATTAGATGGTGTTATCACGGATTTTGTTTGGTGATTTTTTTTTTGGATTTGCAGGGATGCCGGCAACTGTGGTTAGCGAAGCAATGGTGATGACGGCGGCAGAATCGCAACCGAAGCCAAACGACGACTTTGAGTTTGTGAAATGCGACTGTTGTAGGTTGACGGAGGAGTGCACGCTGCATACATAGACAACATCCTCAAGCGGTTCAACGGGAGGTGGATTTACGGGCTATGCGGCGAGGCGGTGAAGGACGAGATCATGCTGTGTGAGAGGCTGGTGAGCGCAGAGGAGGCCATGAACCAGCACATGAGTTTCTGCTACAAGTTTAATGCTGTCGGTCCCCGCTGAACCTGGCCATGCATTTGATATCAGCGATGAGGCAGATCCTGCGACGGAGTGCAAACTCACCAAGATCGATGCCAAGCAGCCCCCACCAAAACTACAGCGTCGAGGCTCTCGATTAAGCCGGTCTCACAGCCGTATGCCGAGCATGTCGCTGGTTGATTCGTCGCCTTACCACAGTGTAGAAGAAGGTAGTAAATGAATTGGTAGGACAATATGGGCATGTCAAGTTTCATAGTTTCTCTTCCTGCAGATGAATTGGTAGAATGGTATAGACGCACAGTTTGGGTGACACTAGTCGTTTTATGTGGAAACACAAGTCTATTATGCAAAAGTGCATGTCCGATTCTGCGGATGACCCAGTCTGTTATGCAAAAGTGCATTAAGGGAAATAGAGGGGCAAGGGGTGGGGTGGGTATCTGCCGCAGGGTGGGGTGGGTGGGGTTGGAAGAATTTGGAAAGAATCAGATTGTAAAGGAGAATAAAAGATCAACCAGGATTGGGGGAGAAGTGGAGAAGAAATTGGGGAGGGGTAATTTGGGAAATGAAAAAGTAGGTTGTAAACAAAAACCATTTTTTTTCCAGTCGACACCCTTTTTCAGAGATTTTAAAAAGTGGCCCCCCTTTTTCACAATTTTTCAAAATAAACCCATCATCTACATATATTTAACTCCAAAACCCATTTTTTCCTAATTTTCCCTATTCTCCCTCTACAATGAGTAGACCCTATTGAAGAAGGCCTTAAGCCGTGTCCCATTAAACTCGTTTTGTTTGGGATGTGGACTAATCTTGAAGGGCTTTTTCTTTTATAGCCCTTCTGTCTTAGAACTAGAATAGGAATGAAGGGCTTTGACCACAGTGCAAAGACAAGCAAGAATGGATAAGCTTGACAAAAGCCTCATTGAATTACTTTAACCTTTGCCGGTCTATCTCCAAATCAATCGAACTTTAAACTAGACGATTGTCTGAAATGAGCTCAAGTAGGACTTCGTGTAGTCAGTAAGAAGCTTACGTTAGTCATAAGACCTCTCAACTTGTAGGCATTTAGCCAAGCCGAGATATTCGTTGGAATGGAAAGTCTGATCATGGCCTGGACCATCAATAAGCCGGCCAAAGAGGGTAACTGGTAAGGGAAAAGATTGGACATACAGTGGAACGCTGAATGAACGAAACTCTGATAATCCCAGGAAAGGGATGAAGTAGTTCTAGCTTGTGTCTCAAACTCTGATATGAAGGGAGAAATGCATCTCTTCTTGAAACTGTATATATGGTAGAAGATTCTGGGCGAAGCAAGTTTGGCAACGACAGAATGGTGAAGGACTTTCATCCTACTATAAACCGATAAGGGAATGTACCCAATGGTAGGTTGAACTAAAGTGATAAGAGAAGGAAAAGGAAGTGACAACTATGTTCTTTCGGGCATTTTTGACTAGTTTAATCCTACGTTATTTCTATCAATCTCAGTCAAAAGAGGGAGTTCTTGTATCCCTTACTTCACGTGGAATGCCTCATCCCACTCATAAAGGACTTCTAAATCATCAAGTTTTGTTACTGTCGCACGACAAAACAAAGACCAAATAGCCTCTTTCGGGCTAATTTCTCTAGCATGAGTAAGGCTTGTAAACAAATTGAGACTCAAAAACTACCTAGGTCAACGGATTGTCAATTCTACTCGACATGAACTAGACTTCCTAGCACTTGAACAAGCTTATTTATATGCACTCCCTTTGACGCGATGGAATAGCAAGGCAAGGCGAGGAGAAAGAAGTTAGGCCAAGAGCTAAAAAAGTGCAAGAAGACTTTAAAAGAAGTTTAGACCATGCCTTGGTGATCTTGGCTGCCCACCAAGGTATAGGAAGGCTTGAGACAGTCATCACTCTTTCCGAAGGCAGAGTAAAAAAAATGAAAAAAGGAATGACAACTGGACATATTCAAAGTCGTTTTTCATAGAAGTTAGTTGAATCATTCTAATCTTCCCCCAGTCAACGCATGATTGATTTTAAAGTTTATGACCGTAGCCATTAAAGAATTCATGAGACTGGATCCAAAGCCAAGGTAATAAATTAGTGATATAGAACTCTGAAGAAGTAGTAAGACACAATGTGTAATTGTGTGTGTAATTGTGCATACCTAAGGGATCAGACCCCTTTATATAGTAGTAGGAAAGAGAGTCCTAGTAGAACTAGGTCTTCTTCAACTCCAATCAGAATCGAATTGAGATCCTAGAGGATCATATGTCAATCTTTGCTGATTGAGTTAAGGCCTTTTTAGGATTCTGCTTGGTGACCGATATGGTAACTGCTTTAATCAGCAATAAGCAGGCCTGGATCACGTGTCATAACTGCCACGTGTCGTCTGTAGATAGGAGGCGTATTTTGGACTATATCATATGCCTCTACTTTCACCAGTGTTTAATGAAGCGGGTGGAAGCACACTTTTCCCACTGGTGATAGCGAAATATGCCAAAACAGAATCGAATATATTTTTATGACATTTCACCTATCCAAAGACTGTTCTGCTCGGGCATAATTCTGTTCGGACGCCATTTTGCTCGGGCAGAATTGTACTTGGAAGACTGTTCTGCTCAGGCAGAATTTTGCTCGGATACCATACTGCTCGGGCAGAGTTGTGTTCGGGAATAGGTCACTTTGCTCGGGCAAAGTGTTCATCCATGCCTCTGCTCTGACACCATTCTGCTCGGACAGACTTGTGTTCGGCATCATGTCACTCTGCTCGGGCAGAGTGTTCGGGAACGATTCTGCTCGAGCAGAACCGTGTTCGGCCGTTTGGCATTCTACTCTGGCAAAGTGTTCATCCATGCTTCTGCTCGGACACCATTCTGCTTGGACAGAATGCCAAACGGCTCGGACACCATTCTGCTCGGCCGTTTGGCATTCTGCTCGGCAGAGTGTTCGGGAACGATTCTGCTCGGGCAAAACCGTGCTCAGTCGTTTGGCACTCTGCTCGGGCCGAGTGTTCGGGAATAATTTTGCTCGGGCAGAACCGTGCTCGGTCGCTTGGCACTCTGCTCGGGCAGAGTGTTCGGGAACGATTCTGCTCCGGCAGAACCTTACTCGGCCGCTTGGCACTCTGCTCAGGCAGAGTGTTCAGGAATGATTCTGCTCGAGCGGAACCTTACTTGGCCCCTTGGCACTCTGCTCGGGCAAAGTGTTCGGGAACGATTCTGCTCAGGCAGAACCTTACTTGGCTGCTTGGCACTCTGCTCTGGCAGAACTGTGCTCGGTTCATGTCCACATGTCCTTCTTGCCATTAATGCCTTTGAGCAGGAAATTTTGAATTTTCGAAGTTCCATTCTCTTAGCTTGTGACACGTAAGGGTTATATGAGCTGTTGGGCATCCCAAGAAACAGTTATTCAGAGTTTTCTCTATAAAAGGAGATCCACCCTTCATTTTTACCTCACTCGAATTATTTGGAAGCATCCTTCTCTTCAAGTAAGTTTATCTTCCTCTTCTCTTTTTGTTTAGCACTTCAAGTTTTCGTAGTTTCCTTGGTTTAGAAAACATGTCCGAGTCTTCAGTGTCTGATTCTTCTCCTGAAGAGAATGTAGTCATTAGCAGTAGTTCATCCTAGAGATCAGATTAGGTTTCAACTTCAAGTAATGAAGTTGGAACTTTAAATCCACAATTTCCGCAACCTTCATCCTCAGAACCACTACCTCCTTCATCTTCCCAACCTCCCCAGCCTTCATCTTCTCAACCCTCTCCATCTCTGCCTACCAAGAATGCCTTAGGTGACATAAAGGATCAAGCCAAAGATGAGGCTAATCCTAAGCCTTGGTATACTGCAGATGAGAAGTCTAGTAAAATGTGTACTGAAGATTTGGTGGAGTTGCTTCGAGAATATCCTCTTCCCGTAGGCTGGTACGCTCATCTTCCTGGTTTGCAAGAACCAGCCAACTATGGAATGAAGTATGAAACTAGGATTTACGAAGAGCAAGTGAAATATGGATACAGGCTTCCTCTTCACCCTTTTGCTCTTTGTTTCTTTGAGCATTACCACATGGCCCCAGGTCATCTTGTTCCCAATGGCTGGAGGAAGCTTGTTGGGCTCATTTATCTGGTTCAGACTTCAGGCTACAAACCAGATGCAACAGATTTTATGAGAGTATTCTTTGAAATCTGTTTCATCAATAGAGTTGCCAACTGTCCAGGATGGTACTACATTCACAGTAGGCAAGGACTTCTGAAAGGGGGGCCAAAGTCGAATAAAGGTTGGCACTCCAGATACTTCTTCGTTGGCCGTTCTGATAAAGGGAAGCTTCCGTTTGACAGAGAATGGAATCCTTACTGTAAGGATTTTGAGAACCCTAGCAAGCCTGCTCCCAACAACCTTACCAAACACATTCTTAGCCACATTAAACTTCGGGGTGGTCTTTCCATTGATGAACCCTTATCAGAGTAGCAACTAGAATGGGCAAGGATCATTCCTCACATGCCTCTTCCAGCTAGAGCTGTAACTCCTCCTCCTGCACCTACTATCTCTAGCACATTTCCTTATTGAGAGCGCGTCTCTAGGTGTGCTTTAAATAGGCTTTTTGTTTTAGTCTTTGTTTCAATGTATACTCTTGTATTGATTCCTAACTGTTTTGTAGAAATGGCTTGCGAGAGTGGAAAAGCAACGCAAGGTGGCTTTCTTGGTGTTTTGCAGAAAGCCAAGGGAAAAAGGAAAGAAAAGCAACCAAGTACAATGTTGCCCCCTGCTCCCAAGAAGACAAGGGTTATTCCTCCTGACCACTCTCCGCAGATTGTAGAGAAGGTGTCCGTTGAAGAGGATCCCATCTTTCATCCCAGATGGACTCTTCGTTCTGATGATGTTGGGATGCCTGATAGTCAGATTTCAGAGCAACACCTTGTTCACGGAGTTCTTCCTCGGGATAAGGAAATCTTTTAGAACCAAACTCACGAGACCTTTGCCTGTTCTTTTGCTCAGGCTGTGTACACGGTGAGTTTCTTTCTTCTAGTCTTCCCTTGTATTTACTTTCGGACTTCGTTTCGCTGATCGTTCTAATTTTTATTTCAAATGTATGAGAGCGGGTCTGAAATGCTGTCTCGTTTTGAGATGGCGAGGCAAGTGGCAGCTGAGGAGGCTCAACAGAAAAGGGAGGCCGTTAAGGAGGCAGAGGAAGCCACTCGTTGTGCCGAAGAGCTGAGTAAGCAAGAGACTGACTACCTTGCACAGATCGAGACTTTGGAAAGGAGGCTGGAACGGGTAAAGAGGAGAGTGGCAGAAGAGGTGAAGAAGGCTCGTGATCAAGGCATCCGCGACTTTCTTGATGGGAATACTGGGGATGAATGGCTCAAGAAGCGTGCGGATGACGGCCTTGAGATTTACGAGCTTGGCTTCGTGAAGGCCAATGAGATGTTCGTCGAGCACTTTCTTGATATCTCCTTGGATGACTTCGTTTTGCCTGCTGTGATATCTCCATCTGGAGAGACTGTTCTGCCATCAAAGGCAGGCGATGCTGCAGCTTCTCATCCTCCAGGGGGAGGTCCTTCTGGCGATGCCTCCGAGCACTAGATATTAAGACATTGTATCAAGGCTACATTGTATTCAGACTTGAGTTACTTTGAGACCCCCTTTTATGGGCTTTGTATAAACAATCTCTTTTCACTTTGAAGCAAATTTTGTTTTACTATGTGTTTGTCATGGTTTATGCTTTATCATTCACACAGTATTATTTATATTTACTTTGACTCAAACTCTTTGTTTAATTAAAGAGTCGGCAAAGAAGTCGAGCATGCTCTCCCGGCCTTTATTTGAAGAAGTAAAAGTTATGATGGAGTGACTACGCCTCCATTAACTTTTATTTCTTCATGGACTTAGATCCATTTGGCTTATTCTTGCATATTTGTAGAAATACCAAGAATTTGACACAACGCCAGAGCAGAATGTTCGGCCGTCATTTTGTTCAGACATAATGTTGTATCTAAGTTTGGCACTCTGCTCGGGCAGAGTGTTCGGTGGATACTCTGCTCGGGCAGAATATTTTGCTGAATGTTTAACACACTACAACAATGTTTGAAAGAAATAACTTTAGTGCTCGAGCAAAAGATAAAGTTTACACTGGATTGCTTAACAACCCATTTATTCAAAATCATCTTTCTAAAGACAACTTCTAAAAGACGGGGGCCCTTATCCTCCTGAAAAAGAAGTGTCTTGCCTCGAGGCAAGATGCTACTGGTAATATTTTTGCAGATTCTTAGCATTCCAAGTGCGAGGGATTGGTTCTCCAGAAAGCGTTCCCAGTGTATAGGCGCCCGGTTTGAGCACCTTTATAACACGATAGGGTCCTTCCCAGTTTGGAGATAACATTCCCATTGCTGCCTTTGGATCAGAGACTTCTAACTTGCGCAGGACCAAATCTCCTTCTTAAAACTGCTTGGACAGAACTCTTTCATTATAATAACATGCGACTCGTCATTTTATAACAATAGATTGTTCATGGGCTTGAGTTCGAGCTTCCTCGTCCAAATCAAGATTAGCCCGGAGTCCATCTTCGTTGTTAACTTCGTTAAAGTGTAAGGCTCGAATTGTTGGAACTCCGATCTCAACAGGCAATAGTGCTTCTGTTCCATAGCATAGAAAGAAAGTCGTTTCTTCTGTGACCGAGTGTGGAGTAGTTCGTTATGCCCACAACACCTTGGGGAGTTCATCAACCCATGCGCCTTTAGCTTCATCGAACTTCTTCTTTAATCCTTGTAAGATACTTCGGTTCATGTTCTCAGTCTGACCGTTGGATTGTGGATGAGCTACTAAAGTGAATCTCAAATCAATTGCAAGATTCCTACAAAAGGTTCGGAAGTTATTGTTGTCAAACTGCTTTCCATTGTCAACGACCAAAGCTCTTGGTACTCCAAAACGGCAGACGACATTTTTCCAGAAGAAATATTCACACTTGGCTGAAGTAATGGTGGCCAGGGATTCTGCTTCAGTCCATTTTGTGAAGTAGTCTATTGCCACAATCACAAACAGTCGTTGCCCAGATGCCATTGGGAAGGGTCCTAGCAGATCCATTCCCCACATTGCAAAAGGGATTGGAGAAACAACTGAAGTCAAAGGGGCGACCGGTGTATGTGATACTGGCACAAATTTTTGACATTTGTTGCACCTTCGTGTGAATTTAATGGCGTCTTTCTGTATTGTTGGCCAATAATATCCCTGCCTTAAGATTTTCTGGGCTAACGTCCTTCCCCACGATGTTGACCGCATATCCCTTCATGTACTTCTTGTAATGCATATACAGATTCTGATGGGCGTAGGCATCTGAGATAAGGAAGGCTAAAGATTTTCTTGTATAGAACACCTTCCACTAATGCGTACGGGCAGCTTTGACACGAAGGTTCCTCGCCTCATGTCTTTCACTTGGTAATTCGCCCGTGGACAAAAATTTGATGATCATGTCCATCCAACAGGGCTCTTGATCTATTACTCCAATTTGAGTTTAAGAACTGATACTATGATCCTTAAGGAATTCAAGGTATACTAAGCGTCGGACATCTGTTGCTTTGGCTGAAGCAAGCCTGGATAATGCATCTGCCTGAGTATTCTGGTCTCGAGGGATTTGATGAATGGTGAAGTTTTTAAACTTCACAGCTGAAATCTTAACTAACTCGAGATATTAAGCCATTCTTTCATCTCTGGCCTCGTAATCTCCCAGGACATGATTGACCACCAGTTGAGAATTACTATGAACTGATAGTGAGTCCACTTTCAAAGCATGTGCTAGTCTTATCCTAGCTAGAAGAGCCTCATATTTAGCTTCGTTATTTGAGGCTTGAAAACCAAAGCAAAGTGCGTACTCGATTGTAAAACCTTCTGGGCTTATAAGAATGATTTCAGCTCCACTACTTCCAACGGCTGAAGAACCGTCCACATAAAGATTCCAAGGATCTGTAACCTCAGAAATGACCAACTGAGGGGGGTCTTCTAGTAACGTACACTCGACGATGAAGTTTGCTAAGGCTTGAGCCTTAATTGTAGTGCGAGGTTTATATTGACTATTAAATTCCCCCAACTCAACGGACCAGTTTACCAACCTTCTTGATGCCTCGGGGCTCAATAAAACCTTTCTCAGTGGTTGGTCCATTAGAATGATAATGGAATGAGACTGGAAATATGGTCGACGGTGCCTAGCCAAAATGATGAGGGCTAGCGCAATCATGTCGATCTTTGGGTATTGTGTCTCTACATCTTGTAAGACCTTGCTCACGTAATAGATGGGTTTCTGGACTCCATCACCCTCTCTGACTAAAACAGCGCTGACTGCGACTTCGGTGACCGAGAGGTACAGAAACAAGTCTTCTCCGAGGAATGGTTTTGACAGTAGGGGCGGAGTGTGATGCCCCGAACCTAGGTTTATGAGGTTATTATTACATAGCGACGATTGTTGTAAGTAAGACGAATTTAGACCTTCAGTTAAGATCTTGCGAGCGGTATTAATTGAAGCTTTAGCCTGCGACTCTGGAGAGGTTATAATTAATTAGGGTTATTATGTAAATGTATAGATCTTAATTGATTATTTTAAAGAGAGAGAGAGACAGAGAGCTATGGAGAAAAATGTGAGATTTTGATAAGATAGACAGTGGTTTGGGGATAAAGAAAAGGAAAAGATTTTGGAAAAGATTAAAACAAAGCATATTTATAAATAAGCTAGACAAAAGAAAATAATGGAAAAAAAAAGGAAGATAGAAGGTCAAAAAGAGAGAAAACAAAAGAGAAGAACATGGAGGCATGACAGCCGACCCTAAAGCGGGCGACGGCGCTGCCGTTTATAGGTATCAGAGCCACCGGTGATGACGACGCCGGAAGCCATCAGGGGCTACGCCGGAGCATCCACCCGCTACCGGATTTCTTTGATCCAAGGGCTGCCGTCGCCATTTCCCTGCCCAATGTCAGCAGATCTACAAAGAAGGAAGCGACGACATCCTCCAAGCCATAATCGGCGCCACCATCAAGCAAAGGTCACTATTAAGGCAGATAGGAAGAACCCTTGACGGCCGCCGTCAGAAATTCCGGCTATGAGATGCCCAACCAATGAAATTCTGGCGATGTTGAGGCAACCACCATCCACGCACTGTCAAGTTCCATTGCTACCGCCACGAATTCCTTGACGTGGTCAGATTTGCATGCACAACCAATGACGATTGTGTCGAAGGGTCAGCGACCAAACCAACCACGGCATTTTCTCCTTCATTAGTTTCACAATCACGGCCGACGGCCAGTCTTAACTTAGCCACGATACAATAGGTTGGGGGCTGAATTTCTATGAAATGGGTTTCGATAATCTGCTTGTGTAATTGGTTATGTATAACGAGGGAGGAAGGGGGGCTGATTGGCGTGAACTGGCTATTGGTATTGCGTTTGTGTTGGTTATTGTGGACAGTGGTGGTGTGTATTTCAATGTCTGTTAATAAGGTGCACTACATGTGTATTATCTGTTAATTAATGGAATGCACTGTTAATGGGGGTGATGACGACGATTGTTAATGGGGTGCATTATATGTGTATTTCAATGGACAGCCATGGGTATTTTCCGATCGACCAGGGAAGGTGACGCCGGAGTAACCAAAAGGCGACCATTAGCCCGCTATTGTCGTGGCTGAGCTCTAATCGTCATTCGCTACAGCGGATGCGAGGAGCCGCCGTCGTGCTTACTGCCTCTTTTGGTCAAACGTAGCTTCATCGCCATGAACAACCGTGGCACCTTCTTCCCCGTTGCTCTTTTGATGATCACAGTTGTAAAACATAAGTTGGGGCTGATTTATTATAAAATGGATTATGTGGTTGCTTGTGTTGTTGGTGATTGGGTGTAGCGGTGATCTTTTGGCGGTAGTGTTGGCAGTGGTTGGAGGTTTTTGTGCAGAGCGATGGGTGTAACAGCAGTGCATGTGGGACACTATTGTATGGGGTATATTACATGAGGACTGTGGTTGTGTATATTTTAGCAATAGGGCATGCTTGGTAGGTTAGTGACATCGAGTTGTTGAGAGTAGCTCGGAAACTTTCGATGAAACCCTCGAGAAAGACATGGTAAATTGGACACGATATTGGACGAGCGTGTAAAGGTCGGGCAGTTGACTGCGGCATTGAGTTGCTTGAAGACTGGTTCAACGAGGATGTTGTTGTGATCGAGGATGCCTTGGATTACAGTAAAGCTGGAGACATGGAGATCAAAAGAATGGCCTTGACCGTTCTTTTAACCAAATGTAGCAGCAAGATTGTCGCTCCAGAGACTTCGAGGTGGAACATGCGTAACATCATGTAAGTGACCCTTTGATTCAACTAGTATTTTTATATGCAACGTTTATGTTCATCTACTGTTAAAAAAATGTGTTGCTTATTAGTATTGACCGTTTTAAGTACGTTTAACTGCTGTAGCTTAAATTACCAAAAACGGTTTTAGTGTTTTATTCTCGTCAAAGAAAAACCGGACCAGCATGTAAATGATGTTTTGCCTAGAAACTGAAATGAAACTCGGATTTGAAATGTTTTGTATTGACGTTATTGTGATGAAACTCGGATTTGAAATGTTTTGTATTGACGTTATTGTGAATATTGAACATCTTGATGATTATTGAAAGGATGTGAGGATGGTTGAGAATCAATTGATGAGTGATTTTGTTCACGATGAACCCAATGGGGGTTTTTGGTTTACTCGATTGCTGTGCCCTATATCCACGGGGGAAAGTTGGATTTTGGGCCCTGGTCAACGGGGCTTGTACGTTGATGCACAGTACTGTGGCTGGTGGTGCGCCCTTGCGTCCACATGATTATTTTATCCCGGGTGTAGGAGGGATTTCGGGCCCTAGTCAGGGGGGCTCGTACGCTGACCGCAGCATATCGTTTGAGCTAATGTTGGGACTGAACTGGTGGTTATGAAGTTTTGCGATAATCATTATATACTTCAGTTTTTGGTTTCATGTATTTGTTTTGTTTTACCCGATGATTATCAAATCTATAATTTTTAGATATCTTAATGATGCTGCAATATAAAGTGAGTTATTTTCTGACATGCTATGGTCCACCTAGTTGAATCATTGGTTACTTACTGAGCACGTGGAAGCTCATCCCTTACTTATCATTTCAGGTTGAAAGTAAGGTGATGGTGAGGAGCATAGGAGGAGAAAATTTGGTGCAAAGCTTCGGAGACTGCATGAAATGAGTCGCTAAATATTAGATTTTCTGTTTAGCTTTAGTTGTTGACAATCAGAGTTATGAAAAGTTTTAGTATAAGTGATGTATTCAAATTAAAATATGATAGTGTAATTAATGTTTTGGAGAAGTTTTAATTTTCGCTGCAGCACATGTTGGTTTTAAGCGAGTAAGGCCTGGCAGAGCCCTCGGTTGGAGTCCATTGGGTCTGCGGCCGATCACGTGCCTAGCTCGCGGGCCTGCCCGTGGGTTCGGGTCGTGACACGGAGAGCTCAAGTAGGTTTTGAGTTCTTCAAACAAGGTCTGACACTCGTCCGTCCAAGCAAAAATTTTTGTTTTTCTGATCGCTTTGAAGAAGGGCAAGCATCGTTTAGTTGATCGAGCCATGAACCTTCCCAAGGCTGCAACCCTTCCTGTTAACTCTTGCACTTGCTTGACGGTTTTTGGGGATGTCATGGTCTGGATGGCTATGATCTTTTCCGGATTTGCCTCAATTCCACGTTGAGAAACAATAATCCCCAAAAACTTCCCTAATGCGACTCTGAAAGCTCATTTCAATGGGTTGAGCTTCATTTTATACTTTCGAAGAATGTTGAAAGTCGCTCCGGCGTTCTTGAGTTCAAAGGGCATTACTTTATAACAGTATAACCCTCTCTCCGTGATGAATGAAGTCTTGGAGACATCATCTTCATGCATCATGATCTGGTTATAACCAGAATATGCATCCATAAAACTGAGCAGTTCATGACCCGAAGTCGCATCGATCAGGAGGTCGATCCTTGGAAGTGGGTAGCTATCCTTCAGGCCATCTTTGTTAAGATCTGTATAATCGATACAAATTCGCCATCTGTCGCCCGGTTTGGGAACCATGACGATGTTGGCGATCCAATCCGGGTAGTAGATTTCTTCAATAAAGTTGGCAGTTATGAGTTTATCTATTTCTTCTTCAATCTTCTCCTGTCTTTCTGGGGCAAAAGTCCTTTTCTTTTGCTTGACAGGTTTTTTCGAGGGATCAACATTTAGCCTGTGGGTAATAACTTCGGGATCAATCCCAGGCATGTCTGCGGCTTTCCATGAAAAGACATCCTCATAGGTTCTTAATAGGTTCACCAGCTCGAGCTTGGTGTCTTCCTTGAGATTCGAACCTATCCGAATTGTCTTGTCTTCGTCTCCGGGATACACTTCAATGCTGAAAAGATTTTCAGCCGGTTCTCCCATTTGCATCTTTGTATCTTCTCGGAGATCTTCGATAATGAGTGCTTCCTTGTTCTTTGATCGGCATGAAGTCACGTAGCACTGACGGGCTGTAGTCTGGTCTCCTTTCACCTCTCCGATCCCATTTTCCATAGGGAATTTCATCTTGAGGTGGTAAGTTGACACCACAGCCTGTAACTGATTGAGTGTCCGTCGCCCCAATATGGCGTTGTATGCAGAAGGGACCTTTACCACCACAAAATCAAGCATGAGGTTGGCTTGTATTGGAGGTGTCCCAATTGTGACCGGGAGTGCAATAATTTCTTCAACATCAACTAAATGGTTGAAAAATCCATATAACGGCGAATCCATCTTTCGAAGACAGTCCGTCATCATTTTTCTGAATGCGTCATAAAACAAAATTTCTGCAGAACTTCCGTTATCGACCAACACTCTTTTCACGTCAAAGTTCCCGGCCTTGATTGTGATGACTAATGGGTCATCATGAGGCGTCTTCACATCTTTTAAATCTTCATCGGAAAAAGAGATCGTAGGTACAGGTGCAGTCTTCTGTTTCTTGCTCGGGTTTTGACTCGTTATGCACACTTCTCTGGCGTATGCTTTTTGAGACTTTCCCGACTATCCTCCTGCGGCTAATCCTCCAGATATGGTATTGATTGTCCCTGCATGCTCCTCTCAATCTTCTCTTTCTTCAACCTCCGGCGGTGTCTGTTGCCGTCCGTCTTTGTGCGCTACGAATTTTCTCAATTGGCCCCGTTTGATAAAGGCTTCGATTGCTCGCTTAAGTGATCCACAATTGTCAGTTGTGTGGCCATGATCATTATGATAGTGGCACCATAAGTCCTTGTTTTGCTTATTTGGCCTAGATCGCATCTTGTCTGGCCATCGGAGAGCCTTATTGTCTTTGATCTCGTGAAGTATCTGTGATGGTTTGGCATTGAGGGGTGTAAGATTTTCGAATGCAAATGGGTCTTTGGGACACCGTTCGTCATGTTTAGAACACGTTTTGACGGCTTTCCTCCTTAGGGAGTTAATTCCCGAGACCATTTCTTCCGCTCTTCCTTCCCTTCTTCCTGTCGTCCTCTATGTGTCTCCAGGTATTCTTCTGCTTGAATGTATTTGTTAGCCTTCTTGAGAAGGGCTTTCATATTACCTGGAGGACTTTTGTTCATAGAGAATGAGAACTTGGATGTGGATTGAAGGCCGCGCAAAATGCAGTATACTTCACGGACTCATCCAAGTTATTGATTTCCAAAGTGGCTGCGTTGAATCGTCCGAGAAAGCATGCCAAAGATTCGTTTTTCTCTTGCACAATGTTCAGCAGACTCGCCGAGTTCTTCCTTTGGGAGCTACTGCTTACAAAGTGCTTCTGAAAGAGATCCTATAATTGGTCAAAGGAGTAAATGGATCTTGGTTGTAGAGATTTGAACCAAGCATGTGCTGCCTTCCTCGGAGTGGTAGGAAAGGCTCTGCACATGACAGTATCTGAGACCTGGAGGAGGAGCATGTTTGTTTCAAACTGGTAGACATGTTCTCCTGGATCTCCAATTTCGTCGTAGAGATCACATTGAGGCATTCAAAAATTGGGAGGTAGCTTTGCCTTCTCGATGGCCTCGGATAAAGGATATCCAGATTCTTCCCTTGGGGGAGATCGTTCTGGAGAGTGGTATTTGTTGACAATCTTCCAGGAGTCTCGTTCTTGGGAACGAAACTCGGGCATCCTCTTTCTGTGAATCGATCGTCGAGGGATCTTTGGTCAACGACCTGTTCGGGAAAGGAATTGGTACTGTCTTCGACTGACGGATCACGACTGTAGCATGATCCACTTCTGGTTACGTGCTCTCCATTCTTCTCTTTGGGAACGAAGGTCGGATCGGCTGCCGACTTGTATTTGCGGCCGTAGCTTGATCTCAAGGTGAGACGGAGGCGAAGATCGCTGGGGTCAAGATGAGAATGGTGAGTGGATGGCGGAGCCACCGCCATGTCGAGCTTTTGTTGAAGAGTGTTCACGACGTCTTTTAGTTCGTGGATTTCTTTTGTAAGTTCGGCATGGGGTGTTTTGAATAACTTACGGTTTAGGCGATGGCGTAGATCACCATTTTTCAGAGTAAACGTTGGAGATTGGTTTCTCCGAGGTCTAGTTTCTTATTCGGGAGTAGCAGACGTTACATTAACGTATAAATCTTCAGAAGAACTAGTGCGACGGCTGCGCAAAGAGGTCGAGTGTTGGTCATGAGAACGACCAAGTCGATGAGAGCCGCTAGTTCATGCATGACGGTTCTTAGAATGAATGTGTGAAGAGTCATCGGAAGAAGAGTGATTGGCCATGTTCCCTGTAGGGGTCTCACGGATGGTGCCAATCTGTTGCAGCTGAAAACTGGATCGGGAACCACACCAGAGATAAGCCTGCAAAAGAGAACACGGAGTGACCGCCGGGTGGGGTTCCGGCGGGGGAACGCTCCGATTCTTAAGTCAGAGATGGCTAGTGATATAAAACTCTGAAGAAGCATTGAACAAACATTTTTCACAAGATATAACTATAGGACAACATGCTTGCAGGTAGGTGTATTATAAACACTGAATCATGAAGATGTTCACAGAAAGATTAGGTTATCATAAGTAAACCCTAAGCAGTCGTGGACCAGTCAAAAGAAGGTTGAGAATGACAGATATTTATCGTAGCTTCCATCCAGTCAAGTCGAGCTTGTTTTTCTTCCACGAGTGACCTATACATTGTTACCTCCAACTTATGAGAATTTGAGCTCCAATTCTCATACATAAGAGCCTTACACTCTTGCAGCTCGTCTTCCAAAACAAACCAGCATCGCGATTTCTCCAAAACTAATTGTTGATCTAAGGATAGGTAGGGGTCTTGGCCCAAACCCGAGATCCTTAATGCGACCTATCCTTGCAATTTGGTTAGATCCATTTGTAATTTTTTGGACCAAATTAACTCCATTTCTCTCTGTGATTTATAGTGCAATGAATCAATGAAGGTGTAGTACACAGATGGAATTTTGTTTCACAATTCTACAATTAGCGTACGTGATCAAGGTCTTTATGAGTTTTAGGATCTTTTTTTATAAATATAAAATGACTTACATTAAAATTAATAGGAAGTAGACATTAAACAAAGAAGCTAAGGCCTAGTTAAGTATCATGTCTAAACGAGCAACCACAAAAGACAGGAACTAGTGACATAATGTGTCTGGAGTTCTTCTCTTTACTATTTATCTTGGGTAAATGCAATTTGGCCCCCCATAATTAGGATCGAGTGTGGTATGGCCCCCTTTTCTTTAAAAGTTAAACTAAACCTACAGTACTCTTTGAAAGTGGGCACAATGGACGGGGCTGTAACAGAGCCTATTCAAATGTCCTAACTCCTCTTGTTGGTACCCAGAATTTTCAAACCAAACCATCTTCTCACTTCTTTTAATCCCCCTCCCACTCCCCCAAAACCACCCACACACAAACAACCCACCGCCCCCCACGGCAACTTCAATCACCCCGTCTATACACACAGACACATAAAACTCACCATATATGATGGATCAGCCACCCCACCATCTGCCCCCACATTCACCCACCACCACACTAACACACACACACACCCCGAACAAACAAGATCAAGACCACACACACACACACACACACACACACACACACACTGCAAAATACATACTGAGCACACACACACGGGCACAGACACAAGCGCGCGAGCGCGCACCCACACACACACTCTGCCTCTCTCTCACACATGCACAAACCCCCCCACACACACCCGCACACAAACAGTAAAACAAACACAATGTGTTTTATATTATGTGTGCATTTTACTATGTGTGATTGGGTGCATTATACTTATGTTTGGTGGGAAGCAGGAGTGGGAAAGGTGGGGTGGAGTTGGGGAGAAGGGAGGATTTCAAGACCTAAACACATAGCTGGGCCCGTGAGCTAGGTCTGTGACTGGCTGGGCCCCATTGGACTCTTACCAATATGCAACCTTCATTATATTCTTTACAGAACCTCTATACATCCAAAGTTTTAAAATAATTGCAATTATAACAACTAAAATCCTTGCAATCCACGGCGTTCTTCTCGTAATTTCTAGGCCTTCGCCATCACCTTACTCTTTAACCTGAAATGTTAAGTTAGGGATGGGGTTCCACGTGTTCAATAAATAACCAGTTACCTGACTAGGTGGACCGTAGCATGTAAAAAATAACCCAGTTAACCAAAATAACGCCTTTATCGAGAAATAATATTTGAAAGCAGTAAATGAAAATTTATACAATAAAGCATGATAAAGTAGAAGTAAAACAGCTCTCGGGCATAAAAGTCTCTTAGCGCAAAAACATCATCATAAGAAACTTTCAACCCAACACTAGCTCAAACGGTAAACTGTGATTAGTGTAGATAACCCCACTGACTTGGGTTCAAAAGCCCACCTTGGGATAAACATCGCTATGGAAGCAAGGGCGACGGCTTAATAATAATGAGCATTAGATCAACGTACATATACCCGTTGACAAGGACGCAAAATCTAACATTCTCTTGTTAGATATGGGGCACAATAATCGAGATAACAAAATCCTCCATTTCATTCATCGTAAACCAAATCTTTGAAACATTGATAGTCAAAACGATCCCAGTTTACTTCAATAATCTTCTAGAACAATTAAATTCTAAAACATCCAATAACCATCCTACTTCTTACTAAGAATTTCAATGGAAATTCGATAACAATTGTGTATGTACCGGTCCAGATTTTAACAAGAAATGGTTGTCACTAAGAGCAGTTCATATTTTGTGAACAATTCTTTCACTAAAGAAAATTATCACTAAAGCAGCTCATTTCTTATAAACGCCACACTGCTTTCTCAAAAATAGAAGACATATATGCCTATATGAAAACACTAGATTTATCGAAAGGTTACTTACCTGATGTTACGCATTCTCTCGATAATTGAATCCATCGCGATGATTGCTTGCTATATCTGACCAAAAGGACAACACAAGCCATTCCAAACTCCTCCTGAACGAGCTAGTAGTATGCGCATCCGTCTCCACTTATTCCCAAAAAAAAAACACATAAAGTAAATCCTATAGTTTTTCCTCAAACTCTTTCATTTTCCTTCTCTCCATATGCGTCCAACCCCATCCGACTTTTCGAACCTCTCTCACTCACTCTCTTGAACACTACGAGACAAAGACTAACATAGCCCACCGTCTCAAACCAGTACTAATGCACCTCTCCTTTCTTTCTCTCTATCTCTTACTCTTACAAACACCGCACAAAGCCACAACACAGCACACACATGCACTCACATGATAATTCTTGTTAATAATACACATATACATGTATAGTGCACACCTATGCAAGCATAGGATACACTTGCGCATGGGACCACTAATTTGCCACAAAGATTAGGGAATTACCAAAACATTAACGTATTTAAAATTATCAAAATATCCCTTGACGCCCATCGCACCAATAAAAATCCAAAAATAGTTTAATATGTTTTTTAAGCAACTTATTTTGGACTAAAAAGTACTTCGGGAAATTTTTTACTCAAAAACCCTTATCATGTATCGAAAATTCGAAATTGAGCGCTTAGAAGCCGGTTTCATAAAATATAGCTATCGACATCAAAATGTCACGAAATTTTAGACACTAAAGTGTCCAAACAAAACAAGGTCACTATAAAACATTCAGCTAAAAAGAGTTAATTTGTTGTATTAAATAAATCAAAACACTTTTTTCTAAACAAAAACATTTAGTGTCCTTTCCTATATCCAGAAAAATCTCAGAAGATTCCATGATGCAGATCTTCTAAGAATAAGAGGAGTTTGAGTTTTGTCTTTGGCCAAAATAAGCTCATAAGTAGCTTGAAAAGTTCAAGGTGCAGGCTATTGGAAGTAAATGATTTTTAGTGGCAATTACAACACTATTCATCAGCTTAAGAATTAAAAATACACACACACACACACACACTCACTCACACTCTTCTCGCTACAAACATATTTTCTCAACCTCGAAACACCCTCCCACACACATAATCAAGCTGCTACACACTATAGCAACTAAAGTTCTTCTCTACAATAGCTTGAAAAGACCAAACCCCACTACTTACATACTCCGATGACACAAAAACACTGCATTTCCATACCAGTCCACTGCACACATACACACTCATTAATACTGCCCCTCCCTAATTTTACACACATACTTCTTGCTTGGCACTCCTAATAAAGCTACCAAACACCATGGAAACTACTAAAACAACTAAAAAACACCCTTAACAGACCAGTACCCCATCGCATTACTCACACCCTTAAAAGAATAGTACCCCAAAAAGGATAAAAAAACAATAAGGAATGACACCTCATGTTTCCAAGAGGTGGAGTGTGTGCATGTAGAGATAAGTGGAGGGTGAGGTGGCTTGAGGAAAGGCTTACCCTGGATAGTTGTTTGAGGGAGAATTATAGGAAATGCAAAAGGAGTCTCGGGATACCTTCAACTAAGAGGTCATATAGAAAAGAGAGATGGAGAAAATCCAAGAAATAAAGATCAATTTGGAGACAAATTGAAGATGTTATGGACCACCAAAGTCAAGAAAAAAATAGCTTGTAGTGCGCAAACTTGTGCGAAGTAGCTGATTGAGGGGAAAATTGAGGAAACTCCAGGAAGAATTTCATGAAAGGCCAAACAGAGAAGTTATAGAAGGGAGAGAGAGCAATAGATTGCAATAAATAGAAGGTATTTTTGTCAAGCATCGAAGAAGTTACGGGTCTTCAAATTGAGGTAAAAATTAGCTTTGTGTGTGTGTTCTTGGTGTTTTGATATGTGTTTTTGAGGGAAATTAGGGCTGAAATAATTATGTTATGATATGATTCCATGTTAAATGAAGTTATAGAGTTAGACAGGTGGAAACAAAGTGAGATCAAAGTGGTTTAAAGGGAATTTGAAGTGGAATTTAGAAGCTAATGAGATAAGTTAGCATAATATACATGTATAAATGAAGAAGGGAAAATATTTTTGGGCATGCAAACCTGAAGAATGCATCTTGGAGCGTGGAAAGTGATGAAAAAGTATAAATTTTGATCCAGTAGTGATGCAAAGTGACTGTAAATGTCGTTAAAAGTCTTATTCTCTATTTGATTTCAAACATTATTTTTGAAATATGGTTGTAACCTAGAATTTTGCCAAACAAAAAAAGAAAAATCCATTCTTTTTTAAAAAATCTACATACTGTAAAATTTTGAGATTTTTCTGAATTTCCTAACAATGTTAAATATATTTATCCTTAAAATTGGGTTTTGAATTTTTAAAAATATCAAATGAATGTATTTTAATCTGAAAGTTTTACTACGACTTTAGGTAGCTCAGAAATTTTAGTGTCTAAAATTTCATGACATTTGGAGGCTGATTGATAGTTTTGACAAAATTGATACCTTAACGCTTGGTTTGGTTATTCGGGTCAGGTTTCAGAGCAAAAATTTCTCCAAATGACTTTTCAATACAAAAAATCAGTTTACATTTTTTTCAAAAGGCATTTTGAACCAATCGGTAGTGTTTATTGGTGCAAAAAATTAGCAGGGCGTGTCTAAGCAATTTTACCTATGGCCAGGGGTGTTTTGATAATTTTTTGCACCCAGTGACAAATCTTGTGGAAACTCATGGTTAAGCAGTAAGAAGTATAAGGAATGAGGAACTTGCGTCTATATAGGTGCAAGAAGGACGGTAGTGCGGTTGATGCACCTTATGGGTTAGGGCAAATCCGGTTAACGGAATAACCGTAATAAGTTAGAAATAAATAAGTGGTAAAGGAGATGGGAGGTAAGGTTAGGTGTGTTTTTGTATTTTAGGGTTGTGTAACAAGAAAATTTTTATTTGATAGGTGATCCCGTTGTTGAAAAAATTCGGAAACAAGGTATTCATCGGCTATAAAGCCAACATGTAAGGATATTGCGGTTTTGTTATGATGCTTTTGTTGAACTTCTTGTTAATTTGTGCCGTCGAGGACTTAAGATAGAATGAATTCCCTTAGACAGCCTGATAATGAGCCTAAAAGTGTTGTTGAGGACTTATGATAAAAAACACTCTCTAAGTCCGCTCCTTTGTTGAAAACTGTTCCTTAATCTGGACAAGAGTGAGATGAACACCCCTTATGAAGGGGCATCATTAAGTGGAGGGTCAGTGAAGTGAAGTAACTGGCGGTCAGTGAAAAAGAAAGTAACTGACAAAAAGGAAATGAAGCGCGCTAGAGTCTATGGCATCGTGTCGAGTCAAGCATGCACTGCAATTGATTTTTTTTAATGTTGCTAAATTTATTGTCTTGTTATTCTCATGATGATTATTTACTTTAGTGTTTTATTTTGCATTGCACTTGCATAGTCCATGAGTTTGTCCAAGTGGAAAAGATGATGTTCTGTTAGGCTTGAGCTGCTCAGTCTGAACAAAGGTGATGCAGCAAGATAATTGTAAACGTTCATTCTTGACATCCTTAAATCTTTTGCCTTCGTTGAAAATTTATGATCGATTCTTCAATAATTTGGAAAGGGTTTTACGTTGTACTCCTCATATTATCCTTACTGGGAGAAATGGGCTCATTCCTAATCTTATATGCTTTTCAGGTACTAGGCTTGAACAGGGAGAGACCTCGGGTAAAGGTAAAGGTAAAGAGAAATTATGCTGAGGTTCTGTGAGGAAATATAATGCCACGATGATGTAAATTTGGTGTAAAATTAAGTTGTGTTATGTTATGCAGTTTTCGCTGCGATACGATGTGTACTATGAAGGAAATTTTTTCTAAGGATGTGTTGTGACGTTCCTTTATGATCTTAAGGTTGAAGTCGATCTGTGATGTATTTAAGGTTGTAATGTTGACATGATTGACATCTCAGCTCCGGTGATGTCACTTGGGCTGGGGGTGTCACAGATGGTAGCGGAGCTTAGGTATTATGATTTGTAGACTGTTGGGATGTTTAGAATGATGTGTAAGTCTTGATACGAGATTAAGAGGAAGAATGTAACGTGGTGACCGAGATGTAAAGTCAAACCAATTATGGCATACATGATTTATAAGAATTGTCATTCTGTCATTGTTGCAGGAAATGATAGGTGCACCGGCAAATATGAGAATGTGGATTGAAGATGACATGATGGCTATGTTGGACCCCGATGGGACAGTAAGGAAGACCTCGAAGAAATTATGGAGTACTTAGTGGATTCAGACGAGGAGCTCAGGCTCATGAATTTACAGGCCCCGAGATAGAGAAAATAGAGGATGATCAACCTTATCGAGCTGATGTAGAAATGAAAGAAGAAGGACCGAGCCAAAATGTTGATTTTCTATTTATTTATATAGATAGATGGACTGGCAGTTGTCCCATACCCGTTAGAAGAGATCAGCCGCTTTGGGTCATACGGGAAAAAGGCATCGTTTCAAAAAAGGTATTGAAGCGTTACAATCTTTGGGCCCACTGTACGTCTGTATGGGTTTTTTTCATTTTGGGACCATTTTTTTTGTTGTAATACAAATGGCTTCGTAGACTAAGTTAGGCCTCGATTCAATTAAAATTCTGGCATTATCGATGAATAATAAAAATCATGATAATAAACATCTCGTTCCCAACAATTTACAAACTTCAAAATTGGAGAAGTATGGGAAAGAGGAAGACATTATATAATGTTAAAGCAAAGGAGAAGATTCTACCTTTTTGCTTTCGGCACTCTATTCCCAAATCTCATGTGAGCTGGAGCAGATCAGAACTTCACCTTACAAGAAAGATGGGATTCAGCTATATTGTGTTGTATCCACACGAGAGAGAGAGAGAGATGGGGGGTTTTGTTTCTTTAGGTTGTGTGGTGGATTTACATGGAACCATAATAATACTATCCATTTTATATCATGAATCCATAAATAAGAAATTTACATCACAATAATACTATCCATGTTCAAGAAATTTATATATAAATTTGTGTGAGGTCTCAATACATATACTCCTTATAACTTACTCATTGATTTTTTTAATTAACAACTGGAAAGCTAAGTATCAGTTGAAATTTTATTTTTAAAGCTTCTAAATTATTCTTTTCAAAAATTACATTTTAGCCAAATACTTGAAGCACAATGAGCAGGAAAAAAACAAGAACAACTTTGGCTAGCTTTTTTAAAGTACAAAATAAAACATGCATACCTAACGAAACAAAAACATTTTGGTACCAAAAACATGCATGTTATTTGTAAATTCTGTGAAAATAGGAAGTACGCGTGTTATAGACGAATAATAAACTTTTTGGCAACTGGGGTGAAACCTAATACTTAGCTATTTATATTGACACTTGGATATTTATCTTTTTCTTTCAGTAGAGAATTTTTTTTTTCAAGTTTTCTCAAATATCTTCAAATGTTCACTTCACGTGTACAGTATACATGTAACTTTCTGCTTCACTGAGATGAGAAAATTGGAAGAAAAAAAAACCTTATAGAAAACAAATCACTGCTAATCAGGCATATTGCGTCTAGTAAATGCGTTAAAATCTAAGTCAAGTGCTCTTTATGTAAGAAAGCGAGAAAGTTGTTACACGAGCATATAAATCAAGATAGAGGAGGGAGAATTTTATATAAACATGTAATAAAAATATGATATATCAAGAACAGTATTGTCATTTTTGAAAGACAATAGTAGAATATAATTACAACAAAGATTTTCTAGCAAATCATTCCTTCTCAACCTTAACAACTTTGAACTTTCGATTCTTTAAGCCAGTATTTTCATTTTCGAAATCGGTTATCGTATTTTTCAAGTCAATTAACCTTTTGGTGCCTTTCAAGGTCACATCATCTTCATCCCTATGTACTTCCTCGGCAATGAGCCTTTGGCCGATGTGATGACTTTTCTTATCAATCTTCACTAAGAATATGTAAGATAGCCCATACTGTTGAATAAGTCCATATAATATTTAGGCTTAATTGCACTGTAAACCCTATGTTTGCCAAAGAATTGCAACCAAAACCCTAAAGTTTACAACTCGACACCCAAGACCCCAAGGTTTGTGATATGTTGCAATGTCATGATTTTACTAACGGACGTGAGAAAATCCGCTAGTTACCAAGGGTAAGCTGGTCAACTCATTACTTTTTATTAGTTTGTCATTTTCCTCTTCCCTGAATGACCATCCCATCCCACCACCACTACCATAGAACACCACCAACATACATTCCATAATCCCACAACCAAAACCCAAAATCATAACCACCATGCACCTTCGGTAGCACCACCACCAAAAATCATGTCAGTGGTGGTGGCTTTAACCAGTCCCTTGCCTAGCCATCCCAACCTCTGCTTGCACCATAATAATCCAACCAATCCACCACTACCACCAGTTTATAGTGTCGCCACTCATCAGTATAGCGACATCACCGTTACCCCACCACAAACAAGTCATCGCCATCCCAAGCCTTGCCACCCATCACCACATCACACCATCATCAATGCCCCCACCCAAACCCATTTGGACCTTCAATTTCACAGGAATGTTACCTCGATGACAAGCCATCTTTCACTTCCCTGAGCTAAAACCCTCTAAGCCATTAATTTGATTCGTCCATGTAGGTCCCTAAATACACCTAGAGGGGGGTGAATAGGTGTTTTACAGCTTTAAGTATAAATTAAAAACTGAGATACAAAGTGATGACAAATATAACAGTGATAAATTTAACACAGAGATTTATATTGGTTCGGCCCCACCAGCCTACGTCCAGTCCTCGAGCACTCCACGCAAGGGAGACCTACTCGAGCCTTTCACTAAACCAACTAGCTTCGGGTGCTAGCTCAAACCGCAGTACAATTTCCGAAACCCTTCCAACGTTTCCAACATATTACAAATGAAAAGAGATTTACAAGTTGAATGTAAACAAACAAGCTCCTTCTTAAGGAAATATTACAATGAAGAATAAGATTTAAGCCTTCTTAGGTGGGAAGATCTATATCCTTTCAAGAACTAAACCAAGAAGCTCACTATGAACAATCTCAAGGATAAAAACTCACTTAATAGAGAATGAAAGATAAGATATTAAGATGAGAGAGAGTTTTTGAGATGTATTTAAGAGTATGAAAAAGATTTTCGCAAGAGAGAGAGTAAATGCTCCCAAGGACCCCCTATTTATATATGTAGCAGAAGTGAACCGTTAGGAAGGAAAAGTCCAAAAAAGGATTCGACTAAAAACAAATGATTTGGTTTCGACTAAAAGTTTTTGTTTCGACTAAAACATTTAGCTTCGACTGAAAGTCTTGGCTTCGACTGAAACACTTGACTTCGACTGAAACTGATGACTTCGACTGAAACACTTGACTTCGACTAAAACACTTGACTTCGACTGAAACTGATGACTTCGACTGAAATGCTTGACTTCGACTAAAACTGATGACTTCGACTGAAATGCTTGACTTCGACTAAAACACTTGATTTCGACTAAAAGATTTGGTTCTTTACTAGAATTTCTGTCAGATCTTTTAAGAAGGACTTATACTGACAAGAAAAAAATTTGACATCAGGTTCTTGCATCTTCAATGTAGTCCAATGCTTTAAATCCCGAGTCCAAGTTCTGATTCAAGCTTTGTCCATGTCAAGATCTTGTCTTTGTTTGATTAAGAGATAAATCCTGAAAAGTTTATCTTAATAAAGTTGTCAGATTAATGTTAGAGATAATATGTCTGGAATCATCAAAATCAATAAGTCAACAATCTCCCCCTTTTTGATGATGACAATATTAGTTCTAACAAAAAAACGATATACTCCCCCTTAATCAGTTAAACATTTACTCAAGGATATAACATAAAGAGCATCTTATAAAATTTTAATCAAAGAATTAATAAAGATGCATAGAAAAGAATGATCAATTCAAACAATGATCAACAAGTACTTGTTCTCCCCCTTTGTCTAATCAAAAAGAAGGGTAGCTAATGCAACAAGCAAAAGAAGAAATGAATAAAACAAAAACTAAGGCCGATGGCGGCGAGCACCCTGGATAGAGGAGGAGGGATCAGCAGGTGGCGGAGCGGTTGTCGGGACTTCAACGACTTCGATGACACGAGGAGAGCGCGGCTGCGGAGGATTGTAGGGAAGATGCGGGTTAAAGAACCATTCTTCCCCTTCAGTGCCAGTGTGTCGTGAAGGAAAAATATCCGGACGAGTCACCCAAAAGCCGTGTGCGTGATCGAAGATCTGATGAGCCAAGTAACGGTTTTGTTCAGTCAGAATGCTCGTAGTGAGATAAGCCTGACGACGATGATCTCGAAGGGTAGTTTCCTGCTGGTGACGAAGATCTTGTTGCATCCAACTCAAACATTCCATGAGGGGAGTGTGATTGAGGGGAAGAGAGGAAAGGTTAGCAGTAAGGTCATTAAGCAGGTTGTGAAAGTCGATTTGGTTCGAGAAAAGCTGAGCGGAGGAGTGTTGAACTGACTGCTGAAGGGCAGTAAGCTCATGAAGGAGAGCGGTGTGGTTAGCTGCAATAGTAGTAGCAAGGGTGGTTTGCGATTCAAGAATTAACTGAATCGAAGTAGAAAGTCGTGAAAGAGTTTCAGAGAGGTTGGGGGTGAAACAAAAAAATGCATGTTGGAGTAGAACATGCAAACAAGGGCCGGGTAATAAGTGGCGGGAGGAGAGAGAATGGAGAGACATCCCATTCGCTCAAAAATGCTGGTAAGGCCAAGTTGAGTCATGAGAGCGACATCACTTGGGCGATCGGGGATGACCTCGCGATTGACGAAACTGGTATAGTAGGTGAGTTGGTCTTCGACGAAGGGGAAGAAATGGGGAATGTGAAGTATATCGGTAGGTGAGATATAGGGACAGGTAGGGGGTGGACAGGTTGGTGGCGGCGCAGAAGAAGATGAAGAAAGAGCAGCAGGTGGAGGAGGAGTAGGAGCAACATTACCTGAGGATGGTGGAGCAGTAGATGGCGGAGGGACTGGTGCAGAGGACGAAGGACAGGTAGCAACGGCTGAAGTTTGACGAGTGCGGCGGCGGGAGGATGGCGGTGGAGTAGCAGCAGTAGCAGCAGCAGCAGTAACAGGAGCATCAGTCGAGGTGGGAGCCGCGTCGGACTCATCGTCAGAGTCAATGAGCAGATGACGATGACTATGAGGACGTGGATTCGGGTCCATGCGGGTCATTGTAGTGACAGGTGGACAGGAGAGAGAAGAAAAGTGTGAGTCTGTGAAAACGAAAAGCAAATAGTGAAAAGGGAACAGTAAAAAGTTAAAGTGAAAAAGGTGGGCCTATTTATAGACGACAAACTTTTAGTCAACTGAAACATGACTTTCAATCGACTGATTAGGTTTTAGTTGACTGAAAGTGTACTTTGAGTCGACTTAAACCGAATGATCCTGAAAGTGGATGACGACTCGCATTCGACTGAAAATCTTTTAGTCGACTGAAAAGCTTTTAGTCGACTAAACGATGAATGAGCAAAAAATGAAGCGGTCATTTTGGTAAAAAAGGAATTTAGCTAAGATCACACATTCCTAAGCGACGACGAAGTGAACAAAAGGAGGATTCAGCTAACGGTTTTTTAAATATATCTGCGAGCTGATCTTCAGAGCCAACTTTCTTGAGTTCTATTAATCCTTTCTAAACGTTGTCTCGGAGAAAATGGTGACGAATATCGATGTGCTTAGTGCGTGAGTGTTGGATAGGATTTTTACTAATGTCAATAGCACTGCTACTATCGCAAATAATAGGAATATGATCTATGAAGACACCAAAATCTCGTAAAGTTTGACGCATCCATAATACTTGGGCACAACAGCTTCCAGTTGCAACATATTCCGCTTCAGCAGTGGAGAGAGCCACAAAAGTTTATTTCTTACTATGCCACGACACTAAAGCACCGCCGAGGAACTGACATGTGCCACTAATACTCTTTCGATCAACAAGACATCCCGCATAATCAGAGTCAGAAAAACCTACTAGATCTAGCGAGGAGTTCCGTGGATACCAGAGTCCCAAATTTAAAGTTCCAGAAAGATATTTAAAAGTACGTTTAACTGCAGAAAGATGAGATTCTTTGGGACAAGCTTGAAAACGAGCACAAATGCATACACTAAACATTATGTCAGGTCTAGAAGCAGTAAGGTAGAGCAAACTACCAAATCATGCCACGGTAAAGTTTGTTATCTACATCTTTACCATTTTCATCTTTCACAAGATTAACGCTAGGAGAAATCGGGGTCCCTCTAGGTTTAGCATTATCCAAGCCAAACCGTTTCAAAAGCTCACGTGAGTACTTAGACTGACTTATAAAAATTCCTTCTTTTGATTGCTTGATCTGAAGTCCAAGGAAAAAAGTAAGTTCTCCCATCATACTCATCTCAAATTCCCTGCACATATTCTCAGCAAACTCTTGGCATAAGTCATCATCAGTGGCACCAAAAATAATGTCATCAACATATATTTGAACTATTAAGATATGCGAATTCCGAATTTTCGTGAAGAGTGTGGTATCGACTTTGCCACGAGAGAATCCATGATCAATGAGAAAGCTGCTAAGACGATCATACCAAGCTCGAGGGGCTTGTTTAAGGCCGTACAAAGCCTTTTTCAGCTTGAAGACATGATCCGGGTATTTTTCATTTACAAAACCAGGAGGTTGTTTAACAAAAACTTCCTCCTGTATTACCCCATTCAAGAAGGCACTTTTGACATCCATTTGAAAAAGTTTAAAATTCAAATGACATGAAAATGCCAAAAGCATTCGAATAGCTTCAAGTCGAGCAACTGGGGCAAAGGATTCATCAAAATCAACCCCTTCGACTTGATTGTATCCTTGAGCAACTAGTCTAGCTTTGTTACGAACAATATGGCCATTTTCATCAAGTTTGTTTCGAAAAACCCACTTAGTTCCAATGACCTTTTGTTGAACAGGAGCCGGGACTAGTGACCAAACATTGCTTCTCTCAAATTGATTCAATTCATCTTGCATGGCAAGAATCCATTCAAAATCGTTTAGAGCCTCAGAAATATTTTTAGGCTCAATTTGAGAAAGAAAAGAAAATTCCGCACAAAAAAGATTTACCGTAGATCGTGTAGTAACTCCGCGTTCCACATTACCTATGACTTGTTCTAGTGGATGACTTGATGAGTATTTCTAACTTTTTGGGAGTGGCTGTGTCACATCACTGTTATTGTGAGTGGATGTTGTGCACTCCCCCTCGGTTGAAGAAACATTAAGTTTGTTGTTCAAGTCCAGTGAGAGTTCTTCACTGTCATCACCTGCATTCTTACTAGGTTTTTCAACGTTAGATTCTTCAAATACTACATACATAGATTCTTCAATAGTCATAGTTCTACGGTTATAAATTCTATATGCTCTACTTTTTACAGAATAACCAAGAAATATTCCCTCGTCAGATTTTGCATCGAACATTCCCAAATTTTCACGATTGTTCAAAATAAAACATTTACAGCCGAAACCTTGAAATAATCAATTTTTGGTTTTCGATTTGAGAACAATTCGTAAGGTGTTTTATCAAGAATTGGTCTGATGAGTACTCTGTTCAACACGTAACAAGAAGTGCTGACGGCTTCGGCCCAAAAATATTTTGGCAGAGAATTTTCATGAAGCATGGTTCTGGCCATTTCTTGCAAAGTACGATTCTCTCTCTACAACCCCATTTTGTTGAGGTGTTCGAGGAGCAGAAAACTCCTGTGAAATGCCATTTTCAATGCAAAAAGGAATAAAATCTTTTTCAAACTCATCGCCATGATCACTTCTAATTTTTACAAGCTTCAACTCCTTCTCATTTTGAAGCAGTTTAACAAGACTAAAAAAATTTTCAAACGCCTCATCCTTATGAGATAGAAAAAGAACCTAGGTGTACCTGGAGAAATCATCAACAATAATGAAAACATAAAATTTTCCACCAAGGCTGACATTTCTCGAAGGGCCAAATAGATCTAAATGAAGGAGTTGAAGAGGGCGAGAAGTGGAAACGACATTTTTGGCTTGAAAGGATGTTTTTGACTGTTTACCATATTGACAGGCATCGCAGACCTTATCCTTGACAAACCTTAGCTTAGGAAGGCCTCTGAGAAGCTCTTTCAAGAGAAGTTTCTTGATTAGGTCCATGTGAACATGACCTCATCTACGATGCCACAACCAAATATTATTATGCTGAGCGGAAAGACAAACTTCCCGCGAAGAGTCAGATGCATCAAAAGATAAAATATAGATATTACCATCTCTCTTACCGACCAAGGTACCTCCATCTGACGCATGATAGATTAGGCATTTATCGCCTTCGAACTGCACTTTGTGTCCGCTATCGATGAGTTGACTGATACTTATCAGATTGAACTTCAACCCATCAACCAAGGATACATTGTCTATAGTAATAGAGCCTGTACCAATTTTACCTTTACCAATGATCTTCCCATTTGAGTTGTCTCCGAAGGTAACAAGTCCTCCATTCTTCAGAGTGATGTGAGAGAAAAGAGAGCGATCACCGGTCATATGTCTTGAACATCCGCTGTCGAGTATCCATTTGTTAGAATCTGTCCTTGCTTTCAAGCATACCTACAATAGACTCTGGTTTCGTTCCTTTAGGTACCCACACTTTCTTGGGTCCTGGAAGATTAGATAAACGAAATTTTGGCACCCAAACTTGTTTCACTTTGTTTTTTGTAATAGAAGGGAATGCCTTATTTCTGACAGCACTACGAGGACAATTTTTAGCTAAGTGCCCTTTCTTTTTACATACTGTACAGAGTGTGAAAGGCGAGCAAGAAGCTAAATTTTTGTGAAAGAAGTTTTTATAGTCCTTTCGCTTCTTTGAAGGGTCGTATCCAATTCCACATTTCTCAAAAACACATCTTTGTCTTCCCAAAAGAATATCTAAATTCTCTTTTCCTTGAGTAAATTTTGAAAGGGTGAAATTCAGATCTTCAATCTCCTTTTCTAGATTAATTTTTTGCATTGAAATATCTTCCAGTTGAGATTTTAAAAGATTGTTTTCAACTGGAGCTTTTACTTCATGGAGAGATTGAATTTTAGAGGACAAAAGAGAGTTTTCCTTCTTAGAAGCGTTCAGATTATTTTTCAAGGAAGTATTTTCAAAAATATAGAGTTCAATCTTTTTTTGAAATTCTTCCTTTTCGCCTTCCAACTCTTCAACAGTATTAATTAAAGAAAGAGCTTTACTTTTTAGATTGGCATTCTTAACTTTTAACTTTTCATAATTTTCATTTAGTTCTAGAAAAGCTGACTTGAGTTCATTGAAATCAGGATTCTCAGAGATTACCTTAGAATTTTCGTCTTTGGCCATGAAGCAAAGTTGGGCTACTTCATCATCTTCGTTAATTTCTTTGTCGCTTTCATCCAAGTCATCCCAAGTCAGCAGAGCTTTTCTAGGATTGAACTTCTTTTCTCTGAAATCTCGACTGTTGCTACTTACAGTCTTGTTCTTGAGTTGTGGACAGTATTTTTTGATGTGCCCAGTTCTACCACACTCATAGCAGGCGTCAGCACTTTCCTTTACGTTCCAATCACCATTATTTCTCGGATGTGATTGGTTTGTAGGATTTCTCCTAATCTTCACGTCTCGCTTGCTTGCAAGAAACTTCTTGAACTTTCGAGTGATTACTGCCATTTCAGGATCAGAGTCGTCGCTGCTTTCTGAAAGTTCATGTGAGGCCTCAGCTCTAAGAGCTAAGTTCTTCTTCTTGGAGATAGTTTCTTCTTCGTCATGAATTTTCATTGTAATTTCATGAGTCATTAGAGAACCCACCAATTCTTCGAGTTTCAGCACATTCAAATCCTTTGCCTCTTGAATGGCTGTGAGCTTTGCTTCCCATCTCTTTGGGAAAGATCTGAGAACTTTTCGGACAACTTCTTTCTCGAGGTAGATTTTACCCAAAAGCTTTAGTCCATTTATAATAAATGTGAATCTGGAGTACATCTCATTTATGGACTCGTGCTCCTTCATCTTGAAGGCCTCATACTGCTGGACCAACATATTGATCTTGGTCTCCTTTACTTGATTTGTACCTTCATGAGTAACTTCCAACAACCTCCACATTTCTCTAGCAGTCTCAAATGCTGAGACTCGATTGTACTCATTCATGTCGAGGCCACAGCTGATAATGTTCTTAGCTTTGTCATCCATAGAGAAGAGCTGCGCCTCATGAGAGTTCATTTCAAGAATTCCTTTCGGAATCTTGGTTCCATCTGGTCCATCCTTCATCGGAATTATAGGACCATTTTCAACAACATACCGGACGTGTGTATCCTGCCTGAGAAAATTCCTCATGCGATTCTTCCAGTAGCTGTAGTTGTCATTTTTCAACAGTGGTGGCCTGGTGGTTGCTGAACCTTCTTCCATAACGCGATCTTTAGCTCTTGACGATTAAGTCAAAGAAAATAACCAGAGCACACGGCTCTGATACCACTTGTAGGTCCCTAAATACACCTAGAGGGGGGTGAATAGGTGTTTTACAGCTTTGAGTATAAATTAAAAACTGAGATACAAAGTGATGACAAATATAACAGTGATAAATTTAACACAGAGATTTATACTGGTTCGGCCCCACCAGCCTACGTCCAGTCCTCGAGCACTCCACGCAAGGGAGACCTACTCGAGCCTTTCACTAAACCAACTAGCTTCGGGTGCTAGCTCAAACCGCAGTACAATTTCCGAAACCCTTCCAAGGTTTCCAACAGATTACAAATGAAAAGAGATTTACAAGTTGAATGTAAACAAACAAGCTCCTTCTTGAGCAAATATTACAATGAAGAATAAGATTTAAGCCTTCTTAGGTGGGAAGATCTATATCCTTTCAAGAACCAAACCAAGAAGCTCACTATGAACAATCTCAAGGATAAAAACTCACTCAATAGAGAATGAAAGATAAGATATCAAGATGAGAGAGAGTTTTTGAGATGTATTTGAGAGTATGAAAAAGATTTTCGCAAGAGAGAGAGTAAATGCTCCCAAGGACCCCCTATTTATATATGTAGCAGAAGTGAACCGTTAGGAAGGAAAAGTCCAAAAAAGGATTCGACTAAAAACAAATGATTTGGCTTCGACTAAAAGTTTTTGTTTCGACTAAAACATTTAGCTTCGACTGAAAGTCATGGCTTCGACTGAAAGTCTTGGCTTCGACTGAAAGTCATGGCTTCGACTGAAAGTCTTGGCTTCGACTGAAACACTTGACTTCGACTGAAACTGATGACTTCGACTGAAACACTTGACTTCGACTAAAACCAGACTTCAACTGAAACTGATGACTTCGACTAAAATGCTTGACTTTGACTAAAACTGATGACTTCGACTGAAATGCTTGACTTCGACTAAAACACTTGACTTCGACTAAAAGATTTGGTTCTTTACTAGAATTTCTGTCAGATCTTTTAAGAAAGACTTATACTGACAAGAAAAAAATTTGACATCAGGTTCTTGCATCTTCAATGTAGTCCATGGCTTTAAATCCCGAGTCCAAGTTCTGATTCAAGCTTTGTCCATGTCAAGATCTTGTCTTTGTTTGATTAAGAGATAAATCCTGAAAAGTTTATCTTAATAAAGTTGTCAGATTAATGTTAGAGATAATATGTCTGGAATCATCAAAATCAATAAGTCAACAGTCCAAACCACCTATAACTATCAAATGCCTAATTTAATTTTCCTATTTCTTAAGCAATCCATAAGGTCAATGACAGCCTAAAGAAAACATAGGCTTATCGCCAGTTAGTGGTGGCAGTGGTTAGGAAATAGTTGGTGGTGGTGGCGGCAAAATGAAGGAAGGCGGTGTTGGTGGGTGGGTGGCCATCTGGAATGGTGATGGAGGGTTGTAATGATGATACAGTGGGTGTTGGTGGAGTTAGGTTGAGGGCAGGAGGAGAAACAACCGGTGCGGTTATGATATTGCAATCTCATGCTAGCAACATTCAAGAAAAGAGAAGAAAGAAAGAAAGGAAATAAAATGAAAGAAATTATAATTCTTTCTACTGCCTCAAACAATGTCACATAAACATTTCGAATGCCATTTCCAACAATTAGCTTTCAGCATGTACCTGGTAGTGGAGATAGCAAACATACATATATTACTACCTACAAACACATGAAGTTATAATGATATGAACAAAATGACATCCTAAT
>JAVXUP010003942.1:0-47667 GCA_033070095.1 Escallonia herrerae | reverse complement strand
GAACCTAATTTTGATTTAACCCCAAAACACCCCACACAAAATTTGACTTCCTGTTTTAGATAAAGTAATGGCATTGGAAAAAAAAAATATGGTTCCAACTTAGGGGCAATAACGTCTTTTCCTTAAAACCGTTAGGGTTTTTAAGATTCTGTTTGGTCAACGGACGTAAGTGTAATTTGTCAAAACTATTGTCCTTACCTGTAATTACCCCCAAAACCTCAGGGACATAGGTGTAATTAGCCATTTCCTATTTTGTGCTAGAGTCTCTAGTTTTCTTTTTATTTCTTTTTTCGGACAAAGGGACTAAAAAAATAAAGATCATACCTTGATATGGACTATTCCTTCAGCAACCTTCTACAGTAAATTACCAATTCCTTCTGGGGGATTGATCTAACTCTTTTTTTTTTGATAAAACATGATAAATGGCATTAAAGAACGCAATAACGCGGGTTCCAAAAGAAAGTCTCCATAAGATATCATGGTCAAAACAAGTGTAAAAAGCAGTAAAATAGAGTACAACACTATCACAAAAATCAAAAGAGTGTTGTCTTAGTGCAGATGGCATAGATCCTGTTGCAACAAAGAGTCATGTAGCCAGTCTTGGTGTACGTCAATCCTGGCTTGATAGGCAAAAATTGCTAAAGATCTAACCTCTTTGAGCTCCATCGGAGATGCCTTGGTCATATTGTAAGCCTTTAAGTAGTTGAACGCCCTATCTTGACTTGCTCCTTGATTTACTGGTTAAAACGGCATATGTTCCCTTTTCTTACGCACGTGCATTATGGATGATTTGATTGTTTTTGGTAAGAATCTACAGCCTTTGATCTGGTTGGACAGTTTGAGTTCCTCTTCAATACTGCCTCCTAGATCTTTGATAAAATGTAAGCCTTTAAGTATTTCTTATAACTCGGCCTCCAAAAGCTTTCACAAATGTACGTAAAAGCCTTTCTATATTTTATCCGGCTGTAGAGGTAAAAGTACGAAACTGACCCTAATGTTTCTTCTTTTCAAAAGCCATCTTTCAAAAAAAAAAAACCTTTGAGGAATAAAAGTTTGGGGACTTGACAAATCGCTTCATAGTTACAAAATGTAGTTGTCAAAGACTTTTAGTGGTGTGTTTTGGATATAGGATTTGAACTGAAAATTTGACTTTAGTTGTAAATCACTTGGACAAAATATCTTATTTGGATAGTTCAAAAGGGAATTTGAAAATTTTAGAGTGATTTCAACTAGTTATTATTGTCAAATTCACTCCAATCAGTAATTTACAAATCCACAAGTTTCCTATTTTTTAGGAATCTTATCTCCCACCTTTTTTAACAATCTTTTGCTTCATTTCTTCCAAACAAGATAATTCAAAATGATAGAATTTGTAAATCAATGGATTTCAAAATGAGGGCATTTAGAAATACCCAGTATTTCAAAATTCTATATTCAAACACACCCTAGATGCATATATAGACGACTAAACACTTTGTAGTTGTTGGTTGTAGCAAGTCTCATTCTAATTAGCGAGGACTGATAAATGCTAGATGTTGCTGTACATTTTTATTTTTGTTTATATCAACTAGGAGGGATGAAGGATATTCGAGACTTTCCTAGCACGGTTGTATTTATTCTCACGCGAATGAACTTGTTCTTGGTATGTATAACATTAACCTATGAGGTAATACATATTAGAGATGAGCGTAATAGTAATCGTATAGATCAAGCTTATCTAGATCATAATTTATAAGCATGGAAATATACAAAACGCTAAGTTGAAGACAAACCTATAAGACGAGAACGGTAACCTTAGGAAAAACCCTTTTACTCTCTTCTTTAAAACATATTGCTAAATCTAATTAGTGGAAAACTGCTTAGTTTTGGACCATTTTCTTTCTTTCTTTTTTTTTTTGCCCGAACATTGTCTTCTTTTACAAAAGATTCCCAAATTCTTGAAGTAATGGTTATAGACATTATGACCGCCATATAGTAGATAAAAAGGCACAAATAAGCCGAAAACGAGTATATTTCGAAACTTATCACATTTTGTAGACCGATTGGTTCAAATCATTGAAAATCAACCATTCAACTTTTATTGAATTTTTTTTGAACAAGTTAACTTCCTCGTTCAACCTCCGAACCTAACCAACCAAGTTGCACTTCATCACCCTGGGTCATACTCTATTATCGACTTAAGGTCACACTATACTCTACAATGTGATCAATGGTGACCAATACAGAGCTATAATAGATACGTTCATCGACCACACGGCTTTTCCAACGGAGACCTCTCATCAGCTTTCCTTAATGCAATATTTCATTTGCCTTTTGTAAACTCTCATAATGTGTGTATTGCCATGTTACATGATTGCCAAATTTCCTTCTTATAATTTGCAATTGCAACTAGCTTGATGACAAATGTTGTGCCGCCATACACTATCACAACCTCGTTTGTCGCTGAAAGGAGACTACGGACAAAATCTGTTCTTCCCTTCCTTCATCGGGCTCTCGACAAAATGAGAAAAAATTTGGTGGCCGTCCAACACTACTTGATTACTCAAAAGGAGAGAAATCCTATAGCAAAAACGGAAAGGGTCAATTGCATTAGGGACCCCCAAATTTTTCATGCGGTAGCGTTCTGCACCATAATGTTATTTTTAGTTATCTGGCACCCCAAATTTTCATAAGTATGGCTCCCAATACCCTTTGTCCATTTTCCGGCCAACAGCCTCACCGGAGAAGTAATTTAACTCAAACAAGGAGGGCATTTTGGTCAGAACAATTAAAAAGAGAGATTAGGGTTGAATCTAAAAGCTGATGGGTTTGGCGGGCGGCGGCGCAGCGCTGTTGCTGCTGCTTTAAGAGGAAGGAAGGGGGAGGGGGCGCTGACGGGGGAAGGGACGCTGCCGACATGATGTCGAAGGAAGGGTGGCGGGGCAAGGGGCTGTTGCGATCGCGGGGGCGGGGGGAGAGAAGAAGGAGGAAGGAAAAGGGGGGTCGGCGTCGTCGACAGGGGGAGGGGCACTGCCAGTGGAGAGTAAGGCGTCGGTTTGAGATGCTGCAGGAGGCGCAACGGGGGAAGGGCTATTGCGGCCCGGGGAACATGGGAAGAGAAGAAGAAGGAAGAAGGGAGGTCAACGTCAGTGACGGGGGAAGGGACGCTGCAGGGTGCCGCACGTGAAATGCTGAAGGAAAGGCGGCAGGGTAAGGGGCTGCTGTGGCCATAGGGCTCGGGGGGAGAGAAGAAGGCAGAAAGAGGGGGGAGTCGGCGTCGGTGTCGTTGACGGGGGAAGGGGCGGTGCCGGAAGAGGGTGGGGCGCC
The DNA here is from genome assembly GCA_033070095.1 of Escallonia herrerae. Taxonomy (NCBI): domain Eukaryota; kingdom Viridiplantae; phylum Streptophyta; class Magnoliopsida; order Escalloniales; family Escalloniaceae; genus Escallonia; species Escallonia herrerae. Next base: position 44,361 of record JAVXUP010003942.1, on the reverse strand, counting down.
TGCGCAAGGGGGTGATAAAGATTAGGTTTTCATTCACTTGATATTCCATAAATGCCCCCGTAAGTTCAACCGATTGATTCTTTTTGGCCGGAAAATGAACAAAGGGTGTTGGGAGCCACACTTATAAAAGTTTGAGATGCCAGATAGCTAAAAATAACATTATGGTGCAGAACACTATCGCGTGAAAATTTGGGAGTGCCTAATGCAATTGACCCAAACGGAAAACCCTCCTCCATTACAAAAGAAGCTCTCTCCCAAAATCCCTCGAGGGAAAGTTGTGAAGGTCAAGGACAACAAGGCGTACAAGATTTTGAGTGATAGCATCTCTCAGGTGTCAAAAGGAAAAGGAGAAAACACATTATATCTGCTGCTGATGCCGATGCTAGTCTGTGTGAGGTGGAAAGTGGTGATGGGCGGCGGCGCCATGGAAGGGTCTCCAGGCAGAAGCAGTGAGCAAGCAAAGGTCCTTCCACCCGAGCTTAAGGGTGCCATTGTCCTCCACCAACGTGTAACCATCAGAAGGAAACATGCCGAGCAGAAGGCTGGCCTGAGCCGCTGCGTTGCCTGCAAGAGAGACCCCTTTGAAGCCAGACTGCTGAAGCTTGTCCCTCCAGTTGTTGAACTTGACCTCATTGCTCCTCGAAGGACCCCCGACCGCGAGCACGTTCCGGATTTCTCTCGAGAGAAGCTGCTGCTCTACGACGTGTCTCTCCTCGCTCTCTTCCCCATAGCTCGCCCCCAGCGAGTCAAACAGTGCCGAGTAGTAGTGTATGGCCTCCACGAAGCGGCCCAAGAACGAACCTGCATGGCTCAAATCCTGCTCTACCACCGTCACCACTTTTGGAGCCAATCTGAAACAATCAACCGTGCATTTTCATTATCAACTTGACGGTCTTAAAACAACAATTAATACGCATATAAACATATTGAATACAGCCATTCTTCACACACCATCTTGGAAACAAGAATTTTGGAATTAACTAATTTGGCAACCATTCTCTCATCAAGGTGATGGTCCTAAGAAAATGATGATAACAATATGCCAAAAACAAGAATGTTATACATAACCATGCTTCACAAACCATGTTGAAAACAAGAACTTGGGGAAGATACAAGGAAATCGTATCCAACGGATTTGTTTGGACTAATTACAACAAGCACAGTAAAGTTCACAAAGAAGTTGTACCTTGAAATTTCCTTTCAGTCCTATGAGTTCTACAGTATATTACTAGCGTTCTTTAGACGATCTAACAGAGTTGCTATCATGTCTCCTTGAACAAGTGGTGACGCTAACTTGTCTCGGAGCTACACCGGACAGGCATCTATAGTAAGATAACCATGTCAATAATTGAAACTAGATAGTACCTTGAGGTTACGATGCTAATTGACTAAGCTTGAACATCAATCTCTTAGTTGCAACTTTAAAGAAAACGCATCGTGCAAGTTTACCTTGTTAGTCCAATATATTTATCAATTATTTACCCAGTTGATCAAAAAACAAGCTTTTTACTGGTTATGTCAAATTGTGAACATCATTGCCCACCGGTAAATATTACTGTACTAACAAGGTAGATGTAAATGCTTTTCTTAACCTTAGGAGACGCAAAATTATCATGCATGAAACAATGACAATGCATATATAGATTAGATCACCGAGAACATGCATTGATGTGGGAGCCAAAGAGTCAGAGGGAATCATGTATGAATTACGTTACCTCTGCAAAAGCCACAGTGCATTGGTATCGGAGCCGGTGACATCGTAAAGCGAGTGCTGCAACCAATGGACAGCGACGGCCTCCCTCCTGCTCACATTCAACTTGTCCAGCTCCAGATTCCCAACTTTCTCGGCCACCGGCGAGAACTCAAACGGCAGGCCCAACTTGTCAGCAAAATCCGACAGCCTCTTGCCAGTAGCCTCCAAGGCGTCCATTGACGTGCCCAAGCCCGTCAGCCTCACAAACGGAGGCCCACCGGGCCTAGACGCCAGGATGTGAAACAGCCCCGGCCATTGTAGGCCTTGCATGATATCCAAGTCAATAATATGCACCCTGTCCTCTCTTTCAAAGGCTTCTTGTATGGCCTGATTGGCTGTGAAATGTGAAAACTTGACAAACGGGCTTATACCGTTGAAAACTTGGAATGCAGAAGCCATCTTTTGGCCCACTCGTGGCACCACCATTGTCGATGGCAGTGCTGCGTATATGCCCAAGCATGAGCTGACCAGCCTTGCCGACATGGCCTCCGAGAAATAGGCTGCCACGCGCTGCGCTGACGTTCCGAAGGGCGTTGATAGCTCGGCTATCTCCTGTAGCATTCCTCTTGCTTCTTCCAAGTTGTCCGATGACACGGCTTCCGCGCATTGTAGTAGTAAGGTCAGGAGGTGTAGGCCTTCTTCGTCTCGCTTCTGCTGGCGCATTTCTTCCCTTTGCTTCTCTCTGGTTGCAACGGTTGACGTTGTTGGTGTTGTTGCTGCGTTGGTGTTGGTGTGGTGTCATCAGCTGTTGAAGGAGAAGAGTCCAGCTGCTGCACTTGTTGCTGTTGCTCATGGGTCTGCGAAGGCATTTGCTGCTGTGAGAGGGAGGGAAGGTTACTGGTGGCGAGGTTGTGCCCAATTATGTGGGGCGTGGTTGTGGTGATGCCGGTGGTAAGTTGTGGCGCAAGTCCCCAGTTCATGTACTGATGATTCATGGCGTTTGGAGGCAATATACTCAAATTATTGTCCATACTACCCGAGTCTGAGTAAAGTTTAAGACCGGAAGAAGACCCATGCTGCGGTACCTGATTCTGCTGGTGGTGCTGCCTGTGGTGAATAGGAGGGAGATTAGGAGGGGGCAACAGTAAATCTTGCCCTAATTCCTTGTTTCTCTGAGGATCTGGTTGCGGTGGTGGTGGGTACAAATTTGGAGTGGGGATTGGAGATGTTAGAGACCGGAGTCTGTATTCCAGGAGGGAAGCAAGATTTGGGTTGCAAGGGTGAATGATTTCCCTTACATTCTGAATGAGCTGGGGTATGGAGACATGGGTGGAGGTATGAATTAGGTCCCTCAGGATGCCATCAATCCAGGCCGTAGTGTCATCCATGGAAGAACCAGAAGCGGTGGAAGTCGCGGCTGTTGGGGTTGTAAAGGGGGAGGAAGCAACTACAACAGCGCTAGTGGCAGCAGCAGCAGCAGGTGGTACTTGTGCGGCGTTTCGATTTCTTTCTGGGGGGAACAAGGGCAGGCCGGAGAAGACACAGACGGAAGGGCTCTGATGGTAATTAGGTGGGATGAGGTAGTCCATGTAAGAGGTGGAAGTAGTGGTTAAGTTTGAGGAAGTAGAAGAAGAAAAAGCAGACCCTGTTGATGTCACAGTCGCCTTTGTGGAAGGAGAAGATAGCAACATGCTAGTGGAGTAGTTGCCCAAAAGTGGATTAGGGTACTGTTCAATATTTACATTACCGCCTCCTCCAGAAGTACCACCACCAGCACCACCGCCAACAGGGCTAATGTTACTGGCCGGGATTGGGACAGGAAGACCCTGCAGAGTGATGGATAAGCCTCCCACGTCTGTTAGATGGTTGGCCGCGGTTGTTCGCCGGAGGAACCTATTGTTACCAGTATCATAATACTCGCCAGTTTGAAGCTCCATCTCAGAAGCAGCCCTCTTCCTCACCATCTTGGCCTAGTCCAACAGCCTGTTAATTTTGTCCCTCTTGTTGGTGCAATTTCAATTGGCTAGAAATGGAACATGATTCTAAGCAAAGCTGCCGTCACCGAAACTACTACGATCGGGAGCTTCCACTGCATGCGTAGAGGCCCATTTGGTGCAAAGTAGGAGACGAATGCTGGATCTGAAACTGTTTGCTCTTTCATCAATGGAGGGATTTGTAATGGCCAATAGAAGCTAATTGAGGAGGAGGTGGTGGTGGTGGTGGGAGGATCCAAGCAGATAACGGTGCAAGAACCGGGACAGCAAGCATTGGGATTCCCTTGTTAGATCTAAGCTCCCCACCTCTCCCCCCAACACACAAACCCCTCTATCCTTTCCTGTCTCTGTAATCTAACCCTTGACGGCAAGCCTCTTGGACCTTATCTGTTGTTGGGTTTCCTTCACACACACCCCTTACAGCGACCGAGTGAGAATCAGCAGGCAAAAAGAGTGGGAGTTGGTAACATGATTAATATTATAGCAACCCGATGCAGGTGAAGTTATTGATGAAAATAAAAACACGGGTTGGACGCTTGCGGTTTGTTGTTTGCTCTGTGCAGTGTTAGCGAGAATGTGAGGAAGGTGGTGGTGATGGCGGGTGCTGCAGCAGCAAAGTTGTGGCCAGTGCTTTGCGGTTTGAATGGAGGGGAAGTACGAGTACTGCTCAAGGATGGACACCTTTTTTTTTGTAGGCTTGCATTTGTTCAGGTGGACTGTGCCTCGTCTTGGCCTGTTTGACTTTGTGCGCGGAGGAGGTACTCCCGACGAGACGGGCATTACGATGAACCACCCCCTCTTTCCTCCTCCTCACCCCTCTTCCCAACACCACCTACATTGTAGAGCTCGAGAGCCATAGGCCAGGCCCCTCCCCACCCCCCCCCCCCTGTTTGTTTGTGTTAAATAATTTTACCGCGAATCCAAGAAAAAAAAAATAATTTACATAATCGATAGACGAGATGAAAGAATAATTAAAAAAAAATCTTTTAAATTGACTATTTAGGACATCTCAATAACTTGTTGATATTTTTTCATTAATTAGATTATTGTCGTTGCAAATTGTTGTAAGGGTTATCTCTCTTGATATATGATGCCATCATCGGGGGCACAATAGGTTTAAAAATAGCACAATTGTGTAGGTTGATTTAGCGGCAAAAACTGTTATTGGTTGTCATCGTGATCGCTGAACTTATGCGCCTATTCGAGCACGGGCTTTATAGTTCTATCATGAATTTATGTACAAGAATTACCTCCCTTCGCATTCGAGAAATGATATACTTTTAGAAGTTGAACTAGAGTGCCTCAACTTTTAAAGTGACATTATTCACGTGCAGAGGGGAGAAACTAGGCTTGTCCATGTTTGGAGTGGGAAAAATCAATAATCTTGCATGGTGATATTTCTAAATTTAGATTGCAGGACAGATTTCTTGACATAAGAAGAAACAAAAAGGTTGTTAATGCCAATGAATGTTTCTTTAGTTGCAAATCTCATTGTTTAAGAATGACCAATGTGACAGTTGGTTCTCTCCCATGTTCGATGAAGTATTTCCCAGCATTGGCATGTTGTCGTGAAGATAGACCACACTTGAAGGCTGAGCAATTGAGACTCCCAACTTCCCCATACAATCATCCAGACACTTCTCCATTTGCAATGACTCCATCACACGAAGCTGCTCATCACCCTTCTAACAAAGGAAAGGTTTTTAAGCCTACAACCCCATCGGAAGTTAGCATTAATAGTCACTAAATCCATTAGTGACAGTTTTACTGATATTTTTTTGCAGTATTGGTTGAGGGTCATTAGGTAAAGAAAGTAAACATATCTAGCGATCATTATTTAGCGTAATATGAGCGAATTTGATACGAACCCGCCAATTAAAAATGTTTGTCCAACCTTAATGTTTGTCGTTTCAAAAGTTAAGGCACTACCTCCAGCCACCAAAAACTGAATTTTCAAGGTTAAGCTATTGTAACCCCATGCAGGAGTTATAAACCCTTCTTACCATCCTGTTTTTCTTCTAATGGCAAAGAGACAACATCAAAAGGATCCATTGTCAAACTTATCGACGCTTACAAACTGCATAAAACATACATCATTCTTGGAACTTTAATGTGATCTTACCTATAAAATATGGTGCAAACAACAATATTGTTGGAGAGAACGACGCCTAATCACTAGGAGGCATGTCTTTTACTCCCCAAACTCTACTTTTTGAGCTTAATTTTCACATGGCGAAACCCTTTTTTTTATGGCAATATACGTACATATTCTATGTACTGAACATTGAAGCCAGTTTCGTTAGTAGCAATGGACACCCACACCCCATCTTAGCCTCGGTAAACACCCCAAATAAGGCAACCCAACCGTGAATTTCATGAGCCATGTTTGCTCTCGACCCTTACAACTAAGCTGCTCATGCTAAGTACCACCTCAGACCTAGATTCCTAGTGCAAGTTTTGAGATAAAATTTTGCATTTAGACTATGTTTGGAATATTAAGTCCTCGAAAGCGGACTTTATGTTAAATTACTATCACTTTTTAGAATTAATGTTAAACTGTTTTTAACAAAATTAGTTTTACATTTTGAATGATTTTTGGATAAAATGTACTGGAATCAGTTTTAGTGTTGCAATCTGACCACGAAATTTAGTATTTTAATGTAAAGGTACTTATCCACTACTTCTGTAACGTATTAGCTCACTACTTGTACTAAGCACAAGTCCTAACGCACTTCTACCTGATGCACCACTAACACACAATTTAATGACCCACAACAGTCACACTGATCACCATTCTAACAACTAAAACAAGTTTATTTTTCAACTAGAAGGATTTTGTGATTTATAGAGATATTTTGGCACTTACTTGGTCAAACTCATTAAAAAATAATCAATAATTCTTAATTCCTTGAACTATTGTACTTTAATCCATTTTAACTTTTTGAAAAGTAATTTAATGAGTTTTATACATTTGTCAAACGTCAAACAATCTGAACTGATGCCTAACAATGTGATTCAATTATACATCTCATTGGCTTAGTTTTTGCTTATCTTTGATCTATTTCTCAATAGAAGATCATAAGGTGAAAGATAGCATGCTCCTACCATAACACATGTTGTATCAGCCACCTAAACTTACAACCCAAACGTAGAAGAACAAACTTTCGCTCATAGTAGGGTTGTAAGAGTCTTCATCTAACTCATGTATAGTGACAATTAATAGTCGATAAATGATCCTATTGACTTTTATCTAACACTTTTAGCGATAATAATTAGCAATACTTTTTTAACGCCATTAAATAAAAGTCACTAGAGACAATTGATTGTTGTTAGGGGTGGACATTTGAACCGTTGAAACCGATCCAATAGTAAAAACCGAACCAACAAATATGTCTATTTCCAAACTTATCTAAAAATCAATCGGTTCGGTTTTTGTTTCCAAACCGTACATTAGGTTTGGTTCGAATTTTTTTGAAACCACATAAACCGAACTAATTGTATATAATATAACATATCTATATTTTACCTAATCCTAATTATTTTTTACTAATCCTAGTTATCTAACCACTCATATAAAATAGGATAAACATTAAATCTCTTCACGTAACAAACATTTTTTACTCGTCGCCTACATCTCATTAAGTGTTATTAATTATGATAAAAAAAATTAATTTTTTTGGAGCTTATTAGTATGTCTAAATTATTAATTTTTAGGCCTAAACTTGTCCAAAATTGAGTTTTGTCTGAACCGATCCGTTCAATCCATTCACCCATAGAAACCGAACTGTTGAAACCAAATCGTTCGACTACAGTTCAGTTTTTTTTTTTTTCAAATCGAGGTTGGTCGGTTTGGTTTGATATTCAACCTGCAAACCTGAATAGCAAATCAAACCGTGCTCACCCCTAGTTAACGTTATAAAATAGTGTTCCAACGAAGACAACTTCGTCATCTAATATGCATACAGCAAAGAAATACACAACGTAGACATAACTTTTAACATTGACTAAACGACATGAGGAACCCTTCCACTCTTTTAATTCAATTCAAAATTCGAAAAAATTGCAAGATTTTAGAAAGAAATCAGTTATCGTTGCAACATTTGCACATCAGGTATCCATATGCAGACACCTCTCTAATACAACAGTGACGGGTCAGGAAAGCGGCCACATGAAGTTATGTGAGGTCACTGCTGTGTAATGATGACACTTGTCCTATACTATGCATAAATTCATCACGCCTTACCACTATCCTTATGTTGAAAATAATAACTTGCTTCCCCTTCTGACCATTTAAAAATCTTCAATATATGTCATGAGTATAAAAATTTGTTATTGCTCTAATATCTCGACCATATTCGTCTCTCATGCTTTAACAGTATAATTAAAGGTCCAAATTTCACAAATTATTTGAAAGAATTGTGAATTAGTATTTAGAAGACTATGCATTAATAATATTGGGAAAAAAATTTGGTCCCAAAAGGGTTTCAGAGATAGGATAGGATCTCATACTAGCTATTTTTTTTTTATTATAAACGACCCAGTAACAAATTGAGTAACTTTTCAAAAATAAATAATTTTTTTGCTGAACTGTAAAAAAATATTTTTGGGCATGTTTTGACGTCAATTGAGATTAAGTTTCACTCCAAAGATTTTAAAGGCGCACTTCTCATATCAACTTCTTGTATTCATAAGATCATTTTTTTTTTTTGAATGCTGATCCTAAAATCTGAATCTAAAGAATGAAAGAAGGAAGCAAATCATTTTAGCCGAAATCCTTCCGGTCATTTCAGAATTTTGTTGCTTTCAAATTTGCAAGACCTTAGCTTTGGATCAAAGTAATTTCCTTCTAACATTTTGGGAAAAGTAGGGAATAACCCCCTCTACTTTACACGTTGTACGATTTGCCCCCCTCCACTTCAACATTAACCACTAAACCCCCCCACACTTACAGAAATTGGGCACCTTAGACGGGTCCGTTATGAATAGTGTGAAATGACCAAAATACCCTTATTTATTTAGTAGTTAATGACCCCCTGTACTATACACGGTGTGCAATTTTCCCTCCTCAACTTCAAAATTAACCACTAAACCTCCTTACACTTACAGAAATTGGGCACATTAAATGGAAACCGTTAAATTTAAATGACAATTTTTCCCATGACCCTCCCCCGCGCCCCCCCTTCATTCCCCACCCCCACCCGTTAGACCAGTCCCCCACCCCATTCTGCGCTACCAGATTCATTGCAAACAAGGGATTGCTGCAATCTGCACCTCCTCTTCTGGTCAACCCCGCTACAATTGGTGATTCACTGAGCACAACCACTGGTCTTTTTCTCCGACCACCAGGGAGTTACAAAAAAAAAAAAAGGAACCACGATTGTCGTTGGTATATCACCGGCGCAACAACTACCATGATCAGCGTCACAGTAACCACCATTATGGCCAACTCCCCCAACTTTATGCTGTCTGGCTACACATCGTCGTGAGTTGCCTCATCGCTGCCATTTCCCACCACCTTGCGTCTGCAAGCCAGTGGGGCTTCTTCATCGGCCACCAACCGACCGACGCAATCAACACCGGTAACATCAATCCCCACAGACACAGGCTATCGGCGTCTGGTTGCCGCACATCCGTCCAGATCCCTGCCACCACGATCGACGACCACGTCCCCAAATCGCAGGTCTAACCTTCGTCGTCATTCCGCCCCAATCCACAACATCGCGCCAAGCAGCGTCACATGACCACCGTGACTGGCTACACGCCGCTGGGGCTGCACCAGATTTGCTATGACGTTGCCGCCACAGTCGCATGCGAGTAGCGTGTGTGTATGTTTGCAGTGGGTGCGCGTCTGTGTCTGGGTTTAGGGTATGTGTGTGTGTGTGTGTGTGTGTGTGTGTGTGTGCACGTGCGTGCGTGCGTGCTGGGTGTGCGTGGAGTGTGTGTATGTGGGATTGAGTAAAAAGTCTGAGAGGAGAGAAAAAGAAGTTGAAAGAATGGTATTAAACTTAAATAGGGTAAGGAAATAAGGGTATTTTGGTCATTTCACGAATATTCATAACGAACCCGTCTAAAGTGCCCAATTTTCGTAAGTGTGAGGGGGGGGGGGGGTTTAGTGGTTATGTTTGAAGTAGAGGGGGGGAAATCGCACACCGTCTATAATACAAGGGGTCATTAGTTAATTACCTTTAACAGAATGGGCAAAAACGTCATTTACAAAAAAAAATCGTTAGTCAACGCGCTGTTAAATTTAACGGTTTCCGTCTAAGGTGCCCAATTTCTGTAAGTGTGGGGGGATTTAGTGGTTAATTTTGAAGTAGAGGGAGACAAATCGCACAACGTATAAAGTAGAGGGGGTCATTCCCTACTTTCCCTGACATTTTGGAGGGAAGCTAGCATATTATTACACCAAGGCAAATAGACAGCCAGTTTTTGTGCTCAATTGCTCAAAGAAGGGGGAAGGGCAGGTGGGGCTAAGGAGAGGACACGACACAGTGCTCTGCGGTCGAGGAGGAGCTATCAAGCCCTCTCTCTCCCCCCTTCACCCGCACACATTCCCAAGAAAAGGGCGATGGCATCTTAGTGTTTGACATTTTGCTTTCAACGGGCATCATTATCCTCATCGGCTCTTGCCCCACTTTGATCTCATACGCCTTTGGTTCCTTCCTCCGCCCTCTATTTTGACTCTTCCCCCCTCTGCTTCGGCCACCAGCACCCTCTGCATCACAAGTTGTACCGTGGAGTCTAGTCTGGTTTTATAGTACTACTACTAGTAGCTTAGCATATATACATATTGGTAATTGCAGTGCATGGGAGACCGAGCAGATATGCCAGCGAACACAACAAAATACTGCAACTTTTTGAAATTTCAGATCAGAAAAGAAGGGGGAGAGGGGGTGACAATTGCATGCACAGCCTTCAAGGACAGTAAGGCTACTGCAGCTAAGTACATATATATTCTATAAATAATCGCAGGAGAAAGCATGTTTGTTTGAGGGTAAAAGTTAAACGTCTTTTACTCCCACGCAGTCAGACTCCTTTTTACCGATCTCTCGGTTTCCCCGCAACCCACTGCACGTGGGACGATGCCTTGTCCCGAGGCCTCCATTTGTCCTTTTTCTGTCATCTCTTTTTGTTGAAATTCATTTTCGGAAAAGGTGAAAAAAGTACAAAAATGTGAAATTAATGGTTGGAAAAAGGAGATAAATCCGTCTTCCCGTTTAATGTAAGAGTGAGTTCTTAGATACATTGGACAAAGTTGTTCTAGTTTATCTTAATATAATATCCTTTCTACCAAAAAAAAAAAAAGGACATGGTAGTCCAATGACTTCACGTGGTCTGACCTTGAGATTTGAATCCTTCAAGGTACATTACCAATAAAAATAACGTACTTCTAAAAAACATTAGAAGAATATTAAAAAGTCTGTGTTAAGAATCAAGTACAACCTAAATGACAGAAGATAGTTAAAATACCTTATGTAATTATAGTAATTTATGGTCGGTAAATATAGTCTTCGACATTTTTTATATAAAGAATTTTTAGCAATAATTCTTTAGCATCATTTGATAAATGTCTTTCAAAATATTAAATGACCGTTAACTATTGCTATATAGAGAATTTCTTAACCCTTTTTTCTGAAATATCTTCATAAGAACAGTTGTGCTGGTAAGAATACAAAACATCAAAATATGGAAAAAAAAATGGATGAGCAAAATGTGTAGTTGCCGGTGTTGAAAATTGACGCTAACATTTTTAGCGTGATAAAAAAAAGTTCCTAATTTTGAAGCAAAAGAGAAAAGTCAATTATAATGACATTTAAAAGTCACTAAAGATACATTATAAGATTCCTATTTTTCCATTTTTGCTGAACCCCATAGGATCCATATTTGTTTAGGTTAAGAAAAGTGAAAACAGCATGTTCGGCCCAATTCAACTCGAGCCCAACCTCACAATTTTGTCCTTGGGCCTGAAATGAGGTGAGACCCACAGGCCATAGCATAGAATTTATTGGGGACCTGTAGGTTGTAGCCTTGTTTAGTTCTTTCGGAGACTCTATTACGGGGCCCAGTTTGGTACCACTTTTTTTGGGGTTCTATTTTCCAAGTCTTTCGATTTTGGAAAAGGTTATATTCACAATAAAAATACAAATATGCATTACCTAGATAATTATCCTGTAGTAGCTTCGGCGACAAAAATTTATTAGTGAACATATTTTTTCGATGTTGCAAAAATCTATAATGACCTTCTTTTGTCAGCATTCACTGATATTTTTCTATTACAGTAGAAGTGATATATATATATATATATATATATATATATATATATATATATATATATATATATATATATATATACACACACAAGCACATCACCGTCCTCATTTTCTTGTGTGGGGATACCACTTGTAAAATGATAAAAAAGAAAAGTGTAACCGTAGCTTTTGAAACAATACGAAGCACCTCAACCTTGTTCAAATACCATTTCAGAGCTGCTTTATTATATGTCAAATAATTTTGCAAGGCGTTTTTCGAATGGTGTCTTAATTTAGTCGTATTTTTGGAATCAACATACCTGAAAGTGATGACTAAACAATAAAACTTGAATTTGGAGAAATTCAAAATAGAGAGATGGTAACCAACTGGTTAGGTTTCATTCACAAATATATATATATATATATATATATATATATATATATATATATATATATATATATATATATATATATATATATATATATATATATATGAAGCTGATCCATTGATAGCGCTAGCAAAATGGAGTATTTGCTAGCGCGATCTGGGCCGTCCATCCTGAAAGATGGACGGTCCAGATCGCGCCTTTTTCAAAAACTGTCAGTCGTCCGCGATACTATGTCGCGGACGGATTTTTTTACCTTTTTGCCCCTCCACTCGTCCGCTATACTGTATCGCGGACGGTCCAAATCTTCTTTTACGTTTTTTTTTAAGTTCGTCCGCTACATAATGTAGCGGACGTTTTTTTAACAAAAATACCGTCCGCTACATTATGTAGCGGACTATTTTACTTTCTCGAAAAGAGACATCCGTGTTGTCAGTTCTGGAAAAAAGACAACCAACTTTTATTTTCTCTTTCCCCCTCATCTCTCATATTCTCTCTTCTGGATGAGCTCCTTCAAGACGGTGGTTCCTTCGGGGTAGTTGGACAGCACCTCCCGTGTCCGGCGATGAAGAACACAACGATCTTTCCCCCTCATCTCTCATCTTCTCTCTCTCCCTTGTGAGCGTGCGAGTGGCGATCGAGGCCACAACCATTTGAAAACTCTTCCTTCTCTTTCTATCTTACCGCTTCAAATAGTTATGATGTTCTTTGATCTAGTTGTCATGGGTTTGAGAAATTAAGTTTTTTTTTTAAATCTTTTCGTTTTTGATAAAGGGTGATAGAAATGGAGGAGGTTGAAGACCCTAGAACAAAATGGCAATCTGTTGCCAGCCAATTTCATGAATGGTTCCAGCCTGCAGGTGGATGTGCTAATTGAGTGTGCTCGTTTTGGAGTCTTTTTTACCAATGGCAATCTGTTGCCAATGAACTTCATGAAGATTTGTTCATCAGGATCAAAGTAAGAAGAGAGAGAAAAAGAAGAAGTCAGAATAAGAGAAGGGAGGGAAAAAGAGAAGACTAGTCCGCTACATTATGTAGCGGACTAGTCTTCTCTTTTCCCTCCCTTGCGGACACATTAATGACACAGAAAAGTCATATCACACATGTGTGGGCCTGTCATTCGTCCGCGATACTATGTCGCGGACGGCATGGAGGGGCAAAAAGGTAAAAAATGTCGTCCGCGATATTGTGTCGCGGACTACTTTTTTTTGACATGCGTCAGGGCCTGTCAGTCGTCCGCGATACAATATAGCGGACGGGTGGAGGGGCAAAAAGGTAAAAAAATCCGTCCGCGACATAGTGTCGCGGATGACTGACAGTTTTCAAAAAAGGCGCGATCTGGACCGTCCATCTTTCAGGATGGACGGCCCAGGTCGCGCTAGCAAATACTCCATTTTGCTAGCGCTATCAATGGATCAGCTCCCATATATATATATATATATATATATATATATATATATATATATATATATATATATATATATATATATATATATATTGTTGTCTGTAAAGTCCAATTGCTGAAATTCTTATTTTTCTAGCGTGAGTCTTTCTATCAAAGTAAAACTAGGGTAAATAAAAGGTAAATCAAGTTCAACTAGGTCTAGAGGTAAATGTAACGAACGATAAAAGTTAAATTTCTTGCTCCCAAAACCAGATTGAATATTGGATTTCTATGTAGCCAAGGATTGGGGGTTTACATTGCTTAACAATAACGTGAAGGCAACCCTTTAAAAATTATGTGTGCATGGTTAATTAAGAAGCTAGTATTCATAGTCACAGCAAGTACCACCATTCTCTTTTTAGTGTATCTCACTTCGTTGCTTAGCTTTCTGTTCGTAGATCCGATCCCCCCCCCCCCCCTTCTTGGAGAGACATCCCACCAGGCTTATTCAGTTATTTAGGTCTTCTTGTAACCTAAGATGGTAATATTTTCCAGAGAGTTTGCGAAGTTGCTCGGCAGCAAAGGATGCAAAGGGTACAGCAAGCTCAACAAAACCGATACCCGAAAACCAGTCCGAGGTGTCGTCCCTGTTGGAAAATATAGGTTTTGATTTGTATTTCTACAATAAAATATTAGTAATACCAAGAGATTAAACGTAGCAAAATAATTGAAAGCAATTCTATATGAACGCTTGATAAAATTATGTAATCAAAAGCAGTAAAAGGATATAAAATAGCCCGTCCGTAAAAGTCGTGACAGAGTCACTGTCCTAAAGACGTTATCGTCTCCCTACGTGCAGGTGTTGACGGCAGATAAAGTCTCCAAGATAAAACCCATTGACGCAGCTATGTCTCCTCCATGTGCACGTCCACAGGAAGACGGTATGAACAAGTCCATGATCACGTTGCCCAAGTATAAAATATGAAAATAGCTAAAGAAGAAAAATATTGTGATCGTAAAGAAGAAAACACTAAGTGTGGAAGCATAGTTGCTTCTAGTCTTCTATGTCACACCCCATGGCCTTATATACTTGGCCAACCATAATCCATTTATTGGCTACATAAGTAAGATTAAAAGTCTTTGTAACTCATGGAATAATCGTAACCATTCTCAATAATGCCAAATAATAAAGTATATTATATACACCATAAACACATTTGAGTTAATAATATTCATTATTGCATTTGTAACTCATTTCATAATTTACATGTAAGTAAATACATATAGCCATAAATTGTAATATAATAATAATGCTATAATGTACATTTTATTAAAATATTCCAACAATCCCCCACTATTTTGATAAAATAAAATAATAATTTAAAATACTTAAAAAGCCACTGATGAAATGTATATAAAGCTCACCATTCCAACGAAATCTAAAGCATTTAAAAACTTCTCAATGAAAATCATGATACATCCATAAAACTCCTTTATTATTATATGACTATTTTTTTTTCTTTTCGCAAAATAAAGCCATGGTTATTGCACATTATAAACTCATAAAGTAACAAAATAGAAAATACATAAATAAGATGGGCAACTTGTATTGTGCAATAGGTGTTGGTGCCTTTCGGGCTTGAACCAACACTTAGTGTTGACAACTTCCATTTGAGAGAGCCGTAATGGACTACGCCTTGGATTAGGTCCATTGGCCAAACTTCAGTTGTCACATACACAATACTGATATGGGACTTAGTTCGCGGGTTAGCGCTTTTAATGGCCATGCGCTCTTATCTTGATTCTCATGAGAGTCTTTAGGGAATGGCCCATGGTTCCCACAGTCGCGGCCTCACGACCACTCTCACTTAGGTGAGTCCTCCAAGGGTACGTGTGACATGTACCTTGCGAAAATAATCGCCTCGGGCTCATTCAGGGAAAATCCCTTCCTGGACGTCACACTAAGTAGCACAAGCACCGCATGGATGGGGAGGAGACGCTCTCCTATTAACAAAGGGTGCTACTTTTATCACGAATCACGCTTTACGGGTTGTTTCTACCCATTGAACCTTCTTCATGGGATCTCCAATCACAAAGGATGGGTTACTCACGCTGGTGACTCCCTGTGGGCTCACCCCATCCGCCTCAGGTGAAAAAGGATCTAGCCACTGTGCTAGTCCCGAGGCAAGTTTATATAAATATATCAAAGTAGATTTATTGGATATTCATGTATAACCGCTTTTGCATAACATCTAATAATGCATCGAAAGCTACCATGATCATAGGCTTACATGAAGCCAACTCAAAGGCTTGGCAAGTATTTTCCTTTTTTTCCTTCTTCTTCTCTTTTTCTCTAAGATAAAATTCTCCAAATATATGGTATAAGAACTCGTGTTGTATGTTTATTGCAAGTAACCTCAAAGCCTTGTGGGTCAACTAGTCAAGATGTATATTTGTAGCATACCATTGGCTTGAGAAAAGTAGTCTTGTCATGCATGTAAATTACATCATATTCTTAAGTCAATAAATTGTCAACCATGTAACTTACAAGCATTCATTATGTACACTAATGAATATGTAACTAACTGTTTGTAACTTTCAATAATTTTTTCAATGGACATCAATTTAATTAAAAAGTCTTTTGAAATTATGGTGCCTCTACTTCTTCCAAGATTCATTGCATACACAGCTATATGTACTAAAATTGTTAAGAAACTTACCTCGATATAAAATATCTGAAAAGTCATACCAATTTTGTCGCCATTTGGATTTTCATGCCTGTTACACCACATACCAATGTGCGAAACAAAACCACTGGTTTTGAAGTCTTGTACTCCACCATGATACTTGCAACAAAATCTTTTTGGAACTAACTATTAGAGACCATTTTAAATTCATCTACCGGAATAGAACCCATTTGACCGGTGTCCACTTGCTAATAAGCAGATTCAATCACCACCTTCTGTCTTCCTAATTTTCCCAAATATACATGAGATGCAACACATGCTCGTTTAACATAGACATGCAATGTCAAAACCAACATTGAATGTTCCAAGCAACTAATTTAACAGCACTGAAGTTGGTTGATAATTAAAGCCGTGATAAATCACATTTCTTTCAGTACTACTGCTACTGCTCCTAAAAAAAAATGCCTTGGTACTTAGTGTTCCAAACAAACCTGGTGGTAATTCTTTATTTGTGCTTTGGTGCCCATGGCTACCTGAGACCTTGTTGACTTCAAGCTTCTGATCCTCCTCTCTCCGTTCCATTTAACTTTATCTAGAGAGATCAACAAAAGACAATTTTTTTTTCAGAAAAAAATTAAAACTATATACAAATCAAAACCATAACGTCTTTAGAATGTTGGAAAATATAGGCTTTGATTTGTATTTCTACAACAAAATATTAGTAATACCAAGAGATTAAACGTAGCAAAATAATTGAAAGCAATTCTATATGAACGCTTGATAAAATTATGTAATCAAAAGCAGTAAAATGATATAAAATAGCCCGTCCGTGAGAGTCGTGACAGAGTCACTGTCCTAAAGACGTTATCGTCTCCCTACGTGCAGGTGTTGACGGCAGATAAAGTCTCCAAGATAAAACCTATTGACGCAGCTATGTCTCCTCCATGTGCACGTCCACAGGAAGACGGTATGAACAAGTCCACGATCACGTTGCCCAAGTATAAAATATGAAAATAGCTAAAGAAGAAAAATATTGTGATCGTAAAGAAGAAAACACTAAGTGTGGAAGCATAGTTGCTTCTAGTCTTCTATGTCATACCCCATGGCCTTATATACTTGGCCAACCATAATCCATTTATTGGCTACATAAGTAAGATTAAAAGTCTTTGTAACTCATGGAATAATCATAACCATTCTCAATAATGCCAAATAATAAAGTATATTATATACACCATAAACACATTTGAGTTAATAATATTCATTATTGCATTTGTAACTCATTTCATAATTTACATGTAAGTAAATACAGATAGCCATAAATTGTAATATAATAATAATACTATAATGTACATTTTATTAAAATATTCCAACAGTCCCTGTGTACGTTGGCGAGGAGGGTATCAAGTATGATGTTCCGATTGAGTACTTCTCTTCCTTGAGGATCAAGGAGCTGCTGGAACGGCATGAGGAGGAACTGGAAGCTTCAAAGCCACTGTCGTTGCCTTGTTCAGAAAAGGATTTCGAAACTGTGATCCAACTTGTGAAGAAAGAGATTGAGGGCAAGAAGAAGAGGAGAAAATAGACCTACTTGTTTTTAATTTGTTCCATATTTTCCTATTGGCTTGTGATGTAATTACAACTCCTATATGCTTGATGATATTCTTATAATTCATCTCTTATTGATGTAATAAGTAAATCTGATCCATGAAGTTATAAATTTGGTGATGATATTCGTATAGTTCTTGAACATATTATTGTCGTTGTGGCATATAACCTGATGATTATAAATTTGCTGGTGGTTTTATTCTTGAGCGAAGCATCTAATGAATCAACGATTAGAACAAGATAGTTATTATTAGGGCTAATTACACCTATGTCCCTGAGGTTTGGGGGTAATTACACGCGAGGACACAAAGTTTCAAAATGTAACACTTATGTCCATTGACAAACGGAACCCTAAAAATCCTAACGGTTTTAACAAAATGACTTTATTGCCCTTATGTTAAAAAGTTATTTTTTTAAATGACATTGTCTCTTTTTAGAAAAAGAAAAACCCTAATTCTAACCACCCACCCCCCCACCCCTCCCCACCCCATCTGCATCCCCCTCGCCCTTCCCCGTCACCCACCCACCCCGCCTGCTTCCCTTCCCCGGCGCCGCACCCCGCCTGCTCCCCTTCCCAGGCGCCGCACCCCGCCTGCTCCCCTTCCCCGGCGCCGCACCCCGCCTGCCTCCCCTTCCCCGGCATCGCACCCCGCATGCCTCCTCCTTCCTCGTCACCCCGTCACTGCCCACCCCGTCTACCTCCATGAATGTGGGCATCGCCGGCGACGTCACTCTTCCCCTTCATCTCTTCTCTCCTCCCCCACAACAACCCACTCCCTCATTCCATGCCAGCAGCTCCATCGCCCCACGCCGCCGGTAGCTCCGTCGCACCACGCCGCCGATTTTGAAGCCCTAATTTGCAAATTAGGGTTTTGAAGCCCTAATTTGCAAATTAAGGGTTTGAAACCTTAATTGACAGATTTAGACTTTTGAGAAATGGCAGATTGAAACCCTAATTGGCAGATTGAGAAATTAAAGATTGAACCCTAATTTGTAAATTAGGGTTTTGAAAAAATTAAGGTTTAATTTGAAAATTATAAAAATTATTTAGGATATACTGTACAAGGGCAGTATTGCCATTTTTAAAATACGTAATGATGAACAGTATATTTTTTGGACGGAACCCTAACGAATGGACACGGGTGATACATTTGAAACATTTTTGGTCACGGAATGTTACATTTTGAAACTTTGTGTCCTCGCGTGTAATTACCCCCAAACCTCAGGGACATATGTGTAATTAGCCCTTATTACTAGTCCAGAATCACGTGCCAAGCACGGGATTGTTTATTAATAGTAATTTATTTAATAGTTTTGAAAAGCATAGTAAAATATATTGCATAATTTTATTATTTTATAGTTATTTCATCAATAGTTACTTCAATTTTTGGCTTGAACACACTTGTAATAAATTAACTTAACCCTTATGGTGATTATCAATAAGTAATGTCCTTGTACATATTTGTTAATTCTGATTTGGTAACTACGTAGATGAACAAAAATTAAAAGTTCATTTAGTAAACAAAAAAGAAAAAAGTAAATTATATATGCAGAGAACATATTGAGATCAATTTGTCATTGCACAAGACATTTTTATTATTTTCTAAGCATCTTTTAAAAATAATTTGGACCTTGAATGGGTTGCCCAAAACGTTAATTACATATTAGTTTAATTTGGATAGAGAAAATTTTGGTCCATATATTTGTTTTTTTCCTTCTAAATCTAATATGTTATTTTCGTCTCTTTTCTATATATGAATTTTTATATTCACATTAAAGATTGGTTTTAAGAATACAACAGTCATAATAATTAAGTTAGTGTACGGATTATGTTGAGTTCTAAAATATTTAGAATTACTTTTAAATTATACAACCCTTATTTTTCTTACGAAATTAATCCAATTTAAATTGAAAGGCATCTATCAAAATCATTTTTAATTAGATCTTTTTTTCTAAGTCTCGAAAGTTGTTTAATCTTAATTGTAACATTAATTTTTTCTTCTAAATCGAAAGTATTATTTTCGTTTTTTATATATATGAGTTTTTATATTCATATTAGAGAGTAATTTTAAAGATACAATAGTCGATATTAAGTCCTAATAAGCTAATATAATGATAAGGTTGAGTTTTAAAATGATTAGAATTAGTTTTTAAATTTTAAGGACATAGTTGCTAGAAAGAAGCCTTAATAGATTAGTATATTGATTAGGTAGAATTTTAGAACCATTGATCACATTTTTTATTCTATATCTCATAAGTTATTTTTTTGGGTCTATGGATTTTAATTTTCATATTAGAAAACACGTTTAAGGACATAATTGTCAATATGAATTCTTAATATATTAGTATATTGATTAGGTAGAGTTTTAGAATGATTAGAATTAATTTTTTAATTAATTTTTTCTTCTAAATTGAAAGTATTATTTTCATTTTTTTTATAGATATGAGATATTATATTTATATTAGAGAGTAGTTTTAAAGATACAATATTCAATATTAAGTCCTAATATGTTAGTATAATGATAAAGTTGAGTTTTGAATGATTAGAATTAGTTTTTTGAATGTTAAGGACATAATCATAAAAAAGAAGTCTTAATATATTAGTATATTAATTGTGTAGAATTTTAGAAAGATTGATCATGTTTTTTATTCTAAACCTCATAAGTTATTTTTTGGGTTTATGGATTTTAATGTCATATTAGAAAACAGTTTTAAGGACATAATTGTCAAAATTAAGTCTTAATAGATTAGTATATTGATTAGATAGAGTTTTAGAATGATTATAATTAGTTTTTAAATTAATTTAATTTCTTGTATATCGAAAGTATTATTTTTATTTTTTAAAAATTTGAGTTATGATATTCATATTAAAGAGTAATTTTAAAGATATAATAGTCAATATTAAGTCATAATAAGTTAGTATAATGATAAGATTGAGTTTTAGAATGATTAGAATTAGTTTTGAATTTTAAAGATATAATTGTCAAAAAGAAGTCTTAATATATTAGTATA
Organism: Escallonia herrerae; assembly: GCA_033070095.1. Taxonomy (NCBI): domain Eukaryota; kingdom Viridiplantae; phylum Streptophyta; class Magnoliopsida; order Escalloniales; family Escalloniaceae; genus Escallonia; species Escallonia herrerae. Next base: position 23,351 of record JAVXUP010003942.1, on the reverse strand, counting down.
TTGATTATGTAGAATTTTAGAATGAATAGAAATAGCTTTTAAATTAAATATGACTTACTAAAATATAAGTTTTTAAATTAATCTTATAATTGTCAAAATTAAGTCTTAATAGATTAGTAGAGTTTTAGAATTATCAAATTAGTTTTAAATTACTTTTTCTTCTATCTCGAAGGTTTCTTTTTATTTTTAAAATATATAAATTATTATATTCATATTAGAGAGTAATTTTAAAGATATAATAGTCAATATTAAGTTATAATAAGTTAGTAATAATAAGTTAGTATAATGATAAGCTTGAATTTTAGAATGATTTGAATTAGTTTTGAATTTAAGGACATAATTGTCAAAAAGAAGTCTTAATAGATTAGTATATTGATTATGTAAAATTTTAGAATGAATAAAATTAATTTTTAAATTAAATAAGACTTACTAATATATAAGTAAATTAATCTTAAAATAATGAGACAATGATGTGTCATATAAAGAAGCGATGATGTATCGTGCAAAGAAGTTATCAATGTCTTTCTTATTTCGCTTATTATATAGATCATACTCAATAAAGTTATAGCCAGTAGAACAGGATCCTGTAATAGCTTAGGTGACAAAAAAATTGTGATTAAACATATTTTGTTGATGGTGTTAAAATTTACAATGATAATATTTTGTCGCTAAAATGCATTCAATCATACTTTTTTATAGTGTACAACAGAAGTGATGTGCAGCCGCACATTCTAGTCCGAATTATCTTTTGTGTGGATACCACTTTTTGATCGACAAAAAGAAACATATTACCATTTCAAACAATACGAAAACACCTCTACAGTGTTTAAATTTATATGTCAAAGTAAGTACTGTGGCAAATCCAATAGTTATATTGCAAGGAGTTTTTCGAATAGTGTTTGAATTTAGTATTTTTGAAATCAACGTATCTGAAGGTGATTACTAAACAATGAAAGTAAGAATTTCGAGAAATTCTAACCCAACTGGGTAGTTTTCTCTCACATATATCCTGTAGTTTGCAAAGTCCAATTGCTGAAGGTCTTATTTTTAAAAGGTAATATCTAAGTTTAACTAGGTCTACCCGAATTTTCAGAGATAATAGTAATAAAGTAAAGCTCCTTGCTCCCAAAAGCAAATTGAATGTTGGATTTCTATATTGTTGAAACGATTACAACAATTATCGTGCTACCACGTAACACGTAATGGGTTCGAAAACATACCGTACGAAGTCTTCGAAAATTCCGACGTAGGATCCTTGTTGTTACGAGCCTCCAACGCGCTTGATCTTTTTCGCAGGTACGAAAACGGCTACTAGAGTCGAGTTCTTCGTCCACGAACCAAATCCTAGAGCTTGGTGATTGCTCTAGAGAGAGTGCTATAGAGAGAGGGATTATTGCTATGACTTCCTTTATTTATTGGGATATCTCTAGCCTTTATATAGAGATACAATTAGAGACTGACTTTACCTCCAACTCTTAGGAGATAAATATGTATTTACCTCAAACACTTAGGAGATAAATATCCTCTAATTAACTGTAATTATCCAGACTAACAAATACATATTATCTGTTAGTGGGCGGATAATGGGTCCATTGACCCAATTTATTAACAGCTCCCACTCGCCCACACACAGGGCAAATAAATCGTAGTCCCTCTTTATCTCTCGTCCACTCATCTCCTCATACAGGAAATGGAACGTGCGACCTACGAGAAAGGATGTCCAGTTGAGGAGTATTGTATTAAGTTATCACCAAACTAACACAATACATCACTCCAATAAATCTCGTATGTACCCCAGATAGTTCAATTACACCAGATTAAACACTCTCAAATCCCTCATAATGAGCAGTGTTAAAACTCTCATATGTTATGTATTCATGACTCATATCGAAACGAAAATCGACAAAGTCGCCCGGGCTATGAATCACACAACATGATGTAATATTGAACTTTCTTCCCAAAGCCCTCATGTCATTCCAATTAGACCCAACCGCTTTCCTAGACATGCCCCGCGAGACCGCATCATCCATGATCCAAGGGTACATGCTAAAGTAGCGACATTGAGTATCCTCTTCATGACATAGTCTAAGGTGAAAAGGGTACCATATATGATCAAAAATTTTGATCCAAGTGGCTCACACAATGACGAAGCAGGGATTCATTCGTCACTCCCACTGTCGGTCTGCATTCAGCACATGCAGTATGATTTGCATGCTATGGCGTAACCCTCAAGGGCGTGTGTCACGACCCGAACCCACGGGCAGGCCCGCGAGCTAGGCACGTGACCGGCCGCAGACCCAATGGACTCCAACCGAGGGCTCTGCCAGGCCTTACACGCTTAAAACCAACATGTGCTGCAGCGGAAATTAAAACTTCTCCAAAACATTAATTACACTATCATATTTTAATTTGAATACATCACTTATACTAAAACTTCTCATAACTCTGATTGTCCACAACTAAAGCTAAACAGAAAATCTAATATTTAGCGACTCATTTCATGCAGTCTCCGAAGCTCCGCACCAAATTTTCTCCTCCTATGCTCCTCACCATCACCTTACTTTCAACCTGAAATGATAAGTAAGGGATGAGCTTCCACGTGCTCAGTAAGTAACCAATGATCCAACTAGCTGGACCATAGCATGTTAGAAAATAACTCATTTATATTATAGCATCATTAAGATATCTAAAAATCATAGATTTGATAATCATCAGGTAAAACAAAATAGAGTACATTAAACCAAAAACTGAAGCATGAAATCATTAACGCAAAACTCATGACAACCAGTTCGATTGCAACATTAGCTCAAACGATATGCTGCGGTCAGCGTACAGGCCCCACTGACTAGGGCCCGAAATCCCTCCTCCATCCGGGATAAAATTCTGTGGACGCATGGGCGAACCACGAGCAACAGTACTGTGCATCAACGTACAAGCCCCGTTGACCAGGGCCCGAAATCCAACTTTCCCCCGTGGATATAGGGCACAGCAATCGAGTAAACCAAAAACCCCCTTTGGGTTCATCGTGAACAAAATCACTCATCAATTGATTCTCAACCATCCTCACATCCTTTCAATAACCCTCAACATGTTCAATATTCACAATAACGTCAATACAATACATTTCAAATCCGAGTTCCATTTCAGTTTCTAAGAAAGATATCCTTGACATGCTGGTCCGGTTTTGACGGGAATTAAACCATTAAAAGCTTTGTTTAGCAAATCAAGTCAGACTAACTAAACATGATTAAAACGGTCAATGCTGATAAACGCCACTTTTTATCAATACATAAACATATACATTTTATAGAAAAATACTAGTTGAATCGAAAGGGTCACTTACCTGACGCTACGCATTCCTCACATCAAAACGACGATCATGCTACCACACCTGGTTCAAAGCACTTTCAATGCCCTTCTTTTTATCTTCGTGTTCTCAGCTTTACGACAACCCGAAGTAGCGTCAGTCTCGACAGAACATTCCTGTTGAACATGTCTTCAAGCAAATTCGATGGCGCGGTCAACTGCCTGACCTTTACATATCCATCCAATATCATGCCTAGTTTACCACGTCATTCTTGGCATCTAATCACTGTTGCCGAACATCCATTAATTCACCCGTTTTAGCAACCACCAAGCAATCTTCACAACATACTGTGCACACACACTCTGTACATCGTGTAGTGCCCCATGCACATACCCACTTAATCACTAGCACCCAACAATATCCCCATAGCCGTACATCCCCCATATCACATCTGCACATACATACACCACCACACTTCACACATCCATGCACTCACAAACACCTGCACACACTAACATATCCAGATATACACAATCGCACTCCTCACCCAATATACACTCACAGTACAGTGCCCCATATACACAGACTATTAGACACAATTTTCCCGACAACAACCACACCTACGTGCTTGACAAACACACAGACGATGTGCACCCTCAGCTGTACATACAAACCACCACCCATCGCCAACTGCCGCCAAATGGCCACCGTTTCATGTCCATCAAAATCATAACAACACCACCACCAAACCCATTTCCTAATTTTATACAGAGTGCCACCAAAATTCTTCTGTCCTAATTCATCCAATCAATAGGATTAAGTGCTATCGCCGCCGCAACCGCCAAGCTCCACCTTAGATGCACCTCCATCACCAATTTCCACTAATCGGCCACACTCCCGGTCACCGTTCCACCACCCAACTCACTAGAGGTAACATAACTGAAGCAATAAGCCTTTTCTATCGCCATATCAAACCGCCGCTGTGACGTCACCGATGTCGCTACCGTCAACCATCATCACCACAAACCCCTGGCTTCACTACAATTACCGCCGGTCTCATAACAGAACCGCCAACGCAAAGATCGGCCACCCTAATCTCCCTCTCCATCCTGGTGAAATCTCCTAAGCACCAACAATCGCCTGTGCACCCAATACCAAAAGACCACCACTGCTGGCCCACTGTCACCAGCCATGCACCACCCTTTGCGATTTCCATAAACCAGTGCATCATCAACATCATTTTCGTCGACCGCCGCTGCGACGTCACCGATGGCGCATCGACAACCAACTCTATTTTATTTTTTTATTTTTTTTTTGTCTCCGGCATCGCTCTCACCGGTCGATGGGCCTCGCCGGCATCCCGTCACCGGAGTTGCTGCAGTTGGCCGTCGCTGTGGCTGTGACGCCATACAATAGCAGCACGGAGGATCGATGATGGCACGACATGTTGATTCCGACGAAGATCTGCGGCAACAATTGGTCAGTGAACGGAGAGAGAGTGCGAAAGACCGGGCGATGGCGATTGTTGCTACTGTCGACTAATCGCGGGCCGTTTTGCGAGGATAGGTACGGGTATTCGAACGGCGACCGGTTGGCGGTTAAAGAAGATGAACCGACGACTGGCCGAAGATGATTCGTCGCCGGTTGTACAAGCAGATCCGGTGGCATTCGACGAACTATGGGCGACGGCAGCCGTGATCTGGAAGAGGAGTTGGCTTCCGATGGGGCTGCCGGCGACAGTGCGTGTGGCCGGAAGTGAGATTGCCAGATCTGGCAGGCAGAGGCGCCGCCCTCTTTAGGGCCGGCTGCCCTCCCTTTCTCACTGCGTGTCTTCTCTCTTCTCTCTTCTTGTTCTCTTTTCTATTTTTTTTTCTTTTCTCCTTTATTTCGTTTTAATTTGTTATGTATCTATATTTGTTATTATTATTTTTTTTTCTAGTGTCTCCTTCTTTATAACCTCAAATCTCTCTCTATCATTTCATTTTTTTTTCTACGCTTCCCCCTGCAATATTAAAATAACTGAACTGAGAGATCAAATATTTATGGGATCAACCCTAATTTAATTATAGCTTCTCAAGCGTCACCGACCTAGTTTCATTTATTTCTTTCTTGCACCGCTTTTTATCCGTAGCTAGTGGTATTTTCATTTGTCACTAATAATACTGCTCAAGCTAATCATCCCTAAGGACTCAAAAGAATATCACTCATAGAATTTGTCGCTAAAGTAATATTAACCGGCTAACCCTAGGTTCGGGATATTACAGCGTGTCACATAAATGTATAATAAATACGCCATACGAATCTAAGTCTAGTCGCTGTACAAGCGCCTAACCTGAGTTTTTCAGCCCAGTCACTCTCATAGTGCCTACCTGAAATCTCACATTCGGCTGTAAACAGGCTACATAGAGTTGTGGAGATACTCTATGATCGACCTTTATTTATTAGGTCTCATCTTAGCTCCAACTAAGGCGACATGTTTGCTTTATAAGCTGTATCATCTTATTCGCCCACTTGGCGCTTAAGACAATTATGTCTCATCTTGCTCGCTATCTTAGCGCCAAGGTGAATTACCCGTGTGAGTGGGTCAATTCGAGCCTGGTGACACTCTCAACAAGGATGTATATGTAATCACAAAGATTATCCATTCATTCCAAAATAAACTCAAATCAAGGAATGAAAATTTAATATAATAAATGTCAAGCACATAAGATGCCATAAACATGTCAAAACCTACGGAGTCCCATACTCCTAATGTGAGAAAGGAAAACATCTCTAGCAATGGGCTTGGTCAAAGGATCAGCCACCATTCTGCCAGTAGGTATATGTTTCATGGTCACCTCTCCTTGCGCAACTAAAGTTCTAATGAAGTGATAACGAAGGCCTATGTGTTTGATATTTGGGGTCCGTTACAAAATCTAGGGTAGCTGTATTGACACAGTGAACAATGACAGACTCATCTGCATGAGCTGTAACCCCTAGAGCCTGTAAGAATGACCTCAACCAAACAGTTTCCTGGACTGCTGCTGAACAAGCAACATACTCCGACTCTATCGTGGATAGGGCGATGCAAGACTTTTTCTTGCTGTACCAAGAGATAGCTCCACCTGAAGTGGATATGCGCTCATCTCTATCAGCGCCCCAATCAGCATCGCTGTATACTCTCAGTCTCAAGTCTCCACCATGATAACACAGGACGAGATCAGCGGTTCCACGCAAGTATCGAAGGATCCTCTTCACCGCATTCCAATGAGCGGGTCCAGGATTACTCTGATAACGACTCACCATTCCAACGGCATAGCAGATGTCTGGACGCGTACACAGCATAGCGTACATCAGACTTCCTACTGCAGCCGCGTAAGGCACTTTGGACATCCGATTCATTTCCTCATCATTCTTTGGGCATTGGTCTGTGGTCAAAGTACACGCCTTGTCCATTGGAGTGTCTATGGGTTTTGAGTTATGCATACGAAATCGTTCAATGACTTTCTTGATGTATGTCTCTTGAGACAAACCGAGAAGTCTCTTTGGACGATCACGTATGATTTTAACCCCGAGCACATAATTAGCTTCTCCCATGTCCTTCATCTCAAAAGTTGAGGACAACCACTGCTTAGTGGCGACAATGGAACTCATGTCATTTCCAGCTAAAAGAATGTCATCCACATACAAAGAAAGGATTAGAATATTTTTCTTGGATCGTTTTACGTAAACGCAATGGTCTTGTTCAATCATTTCAAAACCTATAGAGGTAATGGCATGATGAAACCTAAAGTACCACTGCCTAGACGATTGTTTGAGACCATATATAGAACGTTTGAGACGGCAAACTTTGCGCTCATGTCCTTTGACTTCAAAACCCTCGGGTTGAGCCATATAAATCTCTTCGTCTAGTTCTCCATTGAGAAACGCAGTCTTAACATCCATATGAAAAAGTTCTAAATCCTGCTGGGCGACAATAGCTAGGATCAGACGAATTGAAGCAAATCTCACCACTGGGGAGAAAGTATCTTCATAGTCCACACCCCGCAGTTGGGTATAGCCTTTCGCCACAAGACGTGCCTTATACTTGTCGATTAACCCATCTACCTTGCGTTTGACTTTAAAAACCCACTTGTTTCCAATAGTCTTGCGCCCTGGCGGAAGGTCAATCAACTCCCAGACTCGATTCTTTTCCATTGAGCTTAACTCATCCTTCATTGCAGCCATCCACTCATTTCTAGCAGATGAAGATAAGGCTTCTTCCACAGAAGTAGGCTCGTCCTCATCATTTGGAGTGCACATAAGAATTTCACCGTCAATCTCAAAACGACGACGTGGAACTCTTCCTCGTGCACCTCTGTGCAGTTGAGAATCTTGTTGACCTGATGGTCCTTGTGGTGTGCTCCCACTGTCTGGGATACTCCCACTAGGTTGAAGGTCACTTACACTATCTTCAGCGACAACCGGATGAGGAACTAATTCCCCACCTTCGCTTGAAGATGGTAAAGTGGGTTCAACCTCCTCTAACTCATAGAGGTCAAGATTCTTACTCGCATCTCCAATGCTAGGAAAATCACTCTCTATGAAATCGACATCACGAGACTCTATTTCAGTCCTTTCACCATTTGGATGTTCACCATACATTACATAACCTTTAGAGTTTTCAGAATACCTTAGAAAGATACTCTTCTTTGCTCTAGGCCCTAGTTTCCCATACTTATGAGAAGTACTGTGAACATAACCTGCTGAGCCCCATGGGCGCAAGTTATCCAAATTTGGCTTTTGGTCATTCCAAAGCTCATAAGGGGTGGATTTGACTGACTGTGAAGGCACACGATTAAGTATATAGGCTGCAGTCAAAAGGGCATCCCCCCAAAAAGATATAGGAAGGTTTGCTTGCGCCATCATAGACCTAACCATGTCTAACAATGTTCTATTCCTTCTTTCCGCAACACCATTTTGTTGTGGAGTATTAGGAATAGTAAGTTGCCTGCGTATCCCCTTTTCCTCACAAAACTTCTTGAAGTGATCTGACAAATATTCGCGTCCTCGGTCAGTGCGAAGAGTTTTTAAATTCTTCTCTTCTGATTCTCAACCTCAGCTACAAAGCGTTTGAAACAGTCCAAAGCTTCGTAGCGGTGAGATATCAGATACACATAACCATATCGCGTATAATCGTCTATCAGTGTAAGGAAATAAGAGGCGCCATGGCGTGCCTTTACACTCATAGGTCCGCATATATCAGAGTGAACTAGCTCAAGTGGTTGAGTTGCTCTCACAGCCTTTCCAAAAGGCTTCCTGCATGCTTTACCAGCCAAACAAGCCTCACAAGTTTGTAGATTGACTTTTGCGAGTGGGCCTAAAAGGCCTTCTCTAGCCAAACGAGTCATTCTATCTTGGCCTATGTGGCCCAGTCTTGCATGCCAGGTGGTAGAATCATTCACAATATTATCATTCACCACATAAGAATAAGAAGACTGAGAATCAATTAAATCCAATTGAAAAAGACTATCCATGCGAAAACCATGTCCGAACAAAACATCATCCAAAAAAATGTCCAACTTATTACCCCTAAAAATAAAGGAAAAACCACTGTCTAATAAAGCAGTAACTGAAAGTAGATTAAGCCGAACTGTGGGTGCATATCGCACATCCTCTAGAATCAATGTGCGCCCAGTGCGCAACTTGAGCTGGTAAGAACCAACCCCTAGCACCTCTTCGGAACTATTGTTTCCCATGAAGATATGTTTGCTACCCGCTGGAATCCGGTGATAATCTACGAACCCCTCTCGATCACGTGCTACATGTTTTGTTGCACCTGTATCCACAAACCACACAGGTTGGGAATGAGCAACCATCACATGTGAGGAAACATATAACTGAGAGAGAGATTCTGAAAGTACCTTCTTCGGCTCAGTGCAATCACGAGCGAAGTGTCCTTTCTGTTGACAGTTGAAGCATTTAACTTTAGACAGATCCTTTTTCCCACCACGTTTTCCTCTCTTGCGTTTCTTCATTTTTCCTTCCTTTGGCGCAGAAGTGCTAGCCTCGCCTTTCTTACCTTTCTTACTTTGTCTTTCGCGCTTGCCATTTGCATTGCGCGATCCCCCTTGGGCGACATAAGCAAGGGTCTTGTCAGTATCTCGAGTCTCGTCCTCAAGGATGACATGCTGTGAAACATCAGAAAAGTTCTTGATGTTTTCACTGTGGGTCAATATCTGTTTCATATTGGCCCACGAGGCAGGAAGGGACCTTATGACAGCTCTGACTTGCTGCTCATCTGTGAGCGCATGGCCAGCATCCCTTAGCTTACCAATCATATTGGACATCATCCTTAGATGTTCACTCATGGTATGTTTAGGGTCTTTTGTGTACTCCTCAAACTTAATCACAAGGCTACGAAGCCGCGTAGTTGAGGTTCCACCAAAAGAAAACTTGAGCTGATCCCATAAAGCTTTGCAAGTTGGAAGTTCATCATACTGCCCAATTAGATCATTTTGCAAGCTGCTCAACAAGGTGTAGCGCGCACTACGATCTTTCTGATTCCATTTCTGGTAGGCAGTGTGGTCTCTTAGGGGTTGCGCCTCAGTTGGCGCGACCATCTCCTTGGTCAAGTGCTCCTCGAGCTCTTGTTCGTTCAGCATGAATTTCATCTTTTTGTGCCAAACGTCATAATTATCTCCGTTAAGTTTCTCACCCTTAACGAGATCAGCTATGACATTTTTGGTGGCCATTATTTTCACTACATTAGATTGCGCAAGGAAAAGACATTAATTATACATCCTTATTTTTTATTTCAAAAAATTCAAATGAAAAACATAATCCTTCCTCACATCATGAAATCGAAAATCTGCTAAGCTCGTAATCATCTCCCATGTATGTGAGTTGGGAAAAATATTTTTCAAGTAATTTTTCGCAATAAATTTCATCATCATATAAGCCACAATATAATAAATCATCCACATGATAATTTAGAACAATATAAAATTGCACCATGCAATTAAATTTGCAAGGACTCCATTGAGCCCTATTGGCATTCTAATAACTTATGCTAAGAAAATTCTGGTTTGAATAATGTGCGTGCGAAATTACATCCCCGTACAAGGCTTTCTCGAAATATACAGGGAAATAGCAGAATACAACATCTTTGAGAATCCTACTACAAACTACTCCAATAAAACAAATGGAGATGCCGCACAGCACATTATTCTCAAAAGAATTTTCTTAAAACAAAAGTAAACACATTAAACATAAGTTTCTTTAGAATGCCAATCTAATATCCATCCATTTAACCTAAAACTAGCATACTCAAATAAGAAGTTACAGGGTAATAAAATGGATGAATAGGCCACATTCTCCTCCCAAGGAAAACGGGCGACAAGAGCCTTGAAAATATAAATGGTTTAAAAGTGTGGATTTACCAAAACCCAACAAATATACCTCAAAAGTATATTTAAACCATAACACAAATCAAGGCAAGCATGTAACAAATTAGACATAATTTATCTATGTCATATAACTCTCCAAAAATATTTATTGCTACTCACGAAGTGCAAAAAATAATATTTACGCATTATTCGTATTTTTGGGAACCACAAAAGTACCACAAAAATACTCACAAATGACCAAAAACTGAGAGATAAATCCTAAAAAATTGGCAAACAGTAAATTTATCCTTAATATGCCCTCTGAAATTAAATAAAAATTCTGTGTGTATAAAACAAAATTTTAAAGTTAATTTTCCATAGAAAAAGTCGTTTAAAAATTAAACAGAACACACACAGAGGGTATAAAGGTAATTCAACACCATTGAAAATTTTCAGAAGGCACGACAAGGCTCCACTCGCCGGCGGTGACGATCACCGGCCAAAAACCATCCTGCACGCGCCTCCACGCGCCGCCGTGCGCGTGGGACAGCGCAGCTATTCGTGGAGCAGGCGCGTGGCAGGCACGCACGCGTGGAGCGCGTGGGCTCGTGGACGCAGCCTTGCTGGCGCGTGAGAGCGCGTGGGCGCGTTTCGCGCCTGGGCTCAGCCACGCTGGCGCGTGGATGAGCGTGACGGCTCCTTTCGGCGCGGTTTTGCGCGTGTGGCGCGTGTACGGCTCGGCTTGAGCGCGTGGCGCGCGTGGGTTTACTGTTCATCATCTTCATAGGAAAACCCTAATTTTTCCAGCGCCGCCATGTCGCGATGCCAACTTCGGGATGCCATATCTCTCTCGTTTTTAAGCCAAATAATGCGTACGATATATCGTTGGAAAGCTTATACAACATAGATTAATTATGTACCAACCGATCATGATAAAAACAGAATATCATGCTCCGAATTTGAGTCCCAAAACTCGAAAAAACCACAGTTTTCTTGAAAAATAAAATCGTGATTTCTCACAAATCATGCATCCAAAAATCACAAAATTTTATGGAGTTCATCCTCAACCATAGGAGAACAAAAATATCTAATTATTTTTAGAAAAACATGCTCAAAAAATTTCGAATTTTAATAATGGGTCTCATTCATGTATCCGGAAAAAATCGTAACATGCACATTATTTAATCTAGCATGTTAAAGGCGAATCAACAAGTAATCATGCTCTGATACCAATGTTGAAACGATTACAACAATTATCGTGCTACCACGTAACACGTAATGGGTTCGAAAACATACCGTACGAAGTCTTCGAAAATTCCGACGTAGGATCCTTGTTGTTACGAGCCTCCAACGCGCTTGATCTTTTTCGCAGGTACGAAAACGGCTACTAGAGTCGAGTTCTTCGTCCACGAACCAAATCCTAGAGCTTGGTGATTGCTCTAGAGAGAGTGCTATAGAGAGAGAGATTATTGCTATGACTTCCTTTATTTATTGGGATATCTCTAGCCTTTATATAGAGATACAATTAGAGACTGGCTTTACCTCCAACTCTTAGGAGATAAAGATGTATTTACCTCAAACACTTAGGAGATAAATATCCTCTAATTAACTGTAATTATCCAGACTAACAAATACACATTATCTGTTAGTGGGCGGATAATGGGTCCATTGACCCAATTTATTAACATATATCAACATGGATTGGGTTGCTTAACTATAACGACAAGGCAACACTATATATATGTATGCATCGTTAAGGAGCCAGGGTTCGTAGTTTCAACAAGTAGCCACCGTTCTCTTTGTTGTGTACCTCGCTCGCTCCTTAGCTTTCTGTTTGTCTCCCACTCTTCTTGGAGAGACATCTCACCAGGCTTATTCAGGTCTTCTTGTTACGTAAGATGGTAATAATTCCCAAAGTGTTTACTAAGATGCTGGGCAGCAAAGGATGCAAAGGGTACAGCAAGCTCAACCAAACCAATATCAGAAAACCAGTCCGCGGTGTCGTCCCTGTGTACGTTGGCGAGGAGGGAAGCAAGTACGATGTTCGGATTGAGTACTTCTCTTCCTTCAGGATGAAGGAGCTGCTGGAACGGCTCGAACTGAAAAGCTTATCCCTCGTCGACTTAGGAACTTTACCCTATCAGGAAAGGGACTCGAAGATGGGACTTGGGAGCCGTTCTGAATTGAAGGCATCTCAATTACTACGTAAGGCCTCTCGGACCTTGGTTTAAGCAAATAGTTCCTATGGATATCGCCAAAGCTAGCGGAAGGAATCGCGGCCCTTTTGTTTTGATGCAGCCGCCTTTGAATAGGTTTCGGATTCTCAACAGCATATACTGCATGAGAGACCTTTTCTTCAGCCTTTGGGAAGGAATGGCCCCAGTTAACTTAGACTTATAGAAGAACCAGAGGTGGGGGGAAATTTCCAGTCTAACTCTAATAGCACGAGGAGGAACTAGAAGCTTCAAAGCCACTATCGTTACCTTGCTCAGAAAAGGATTTCGAAACTGTGATCCATCTCGTCAAGACTGAGACTGAGGGCAAGAAGAAGAGGAGAAAATAGACGTACTTGTTTTGGTTCTATATTATCCTATCGGCTTGGAGGTTTTCCATCCAAAAATTTGTTTGCCTATGTGATGTGGTAAACTGATCCACGATCTTATATTCTTGATGATATTCTTGAAATTCTTGATGATCCATGATCTTATATGGGTGATGATATTCTTATAATTCTTGTGTAATCAACTTTGTTGCTTATAACTTGATGATTATAGTTTACAAGCTTTAAGAAAAACTAAGCAATCCGTGTACATTTTGCTGATGGTTTCATTCTTGAGCAAAGCGTACAATGAATCAATGATCCAACGATTAGGACAGAACAAAGATCAGCTAAAGGCTTTGCCTATAGAGATCAGTTAGTCATGCATATTAGTTCGCAGATTTAAGCAAAACTGTATCAGCTAGGGTATGATAGGGTATTGGTGGATCTTAAGAGTTGTTTCTTCCCCCTTTTTTTGTCTTTTCGGTCACGAGAGCGCTTACATTGCATGCATTAGAGAGATCAATGTTATTGAGAGAGTGACGGAATTTCCTGTTGCATTGGATTCAATGAGGGTGAATAAGTTGAAGAGAGGACGTAGGGGTACTAGCTAGGCGGCAGATTCCTAGGTTTAAGTTAGAATGCAACCTTGAGTTCAATAAATTGTACAAAACCCTTTTTAATTGTCTCATCAATCAAATCACTCTAATCTGACTGGTATAATTGTATTGTAAATTTTCTTTTGGAGATAAAAAGAGGAACAACATTCAAAGTGGCATGGCCGGTCTAAGAGTGATGTGTTTCTATGCTGGGTTAGTAAGTTAGGGTGAAAGTGAATAGGGTAGGACCAAGAGGCTGAGGTTTACGTGAGAGTTAAATTTCAAGTAACCTTTCAGAAGCTATGATATATTTTCTGTGCCGTTGATAAAATGTCATAAATGTCTTTTAAAGCCTTGAGGCTAGGGTTTGTAAACATTATGGATGTTATTGAGCGCCATAAGGTTAGGGTATCAATTACAACATGTCGATCGAATAAGAGAAATGTTAAGTACATCATTTGATTGGATGAAACACAGATTACTTCAACGTATTGGATAAAAAAACAATTCTACCCTTTGCTTGTCTTGAACTTTACTTCCTTCACCTTCATTTTACGATAGAAACACCTCACTCCCTTGGTCTTCCACCCCCCCCCCCCTCCCCTCCCCTCCCCTCCCCTCCTGATCTTCACCCACCGCCAACCCCACACACATCATATAAATATTGTATTTCATTCTATCTTTGGATGGATTTCCATGAAAAAAGTATGTTGCCGTGTAACAAAACTGCTCCATAATAATGTTATTATTAGTATCCTTTTTATTGCGTTTAACTGATCGACCATTGCAACTTAGAAAGTCTTACAAATCCATCCTGATCATTTATTTTGCTAATTTTCTTGTATTATTGAGCTTCCACTGATCGAATCAACAAGAACATTAGAATACTTAGACACAGAAGCAGGGTGATGAATAAACAACCCAGGACCTTACCAATTAGGACCATAGTTAGGGATCAGCCTCGCATTTTGTTGTGAGTTTTCGGTATTTAAGATTCTGGTATTAGGAGTGTAAGAGAAGGAAGAAGCATACAGTAGGGCAGAGAGGTGTGTGCAATATTAAGTGTAAGCAAATTACATAATACCCTTTTTACTACTCCCACGAAATTGATAAAATTGTTGTCTTGTAACAGCCATGTTATTGAATTATTGTTCTTTGTATTTCCATGTAACTCTTTTGAAGCGCTCCTTGAAACTAAATGTTTGTTTAAAGCAAAAAATAACACTTGGATTCGTGCTGTTACAATTTTCTGGGCATATTTTTTTCCTTTCCCGCATTCAATATTCATGATTTACCTTTTTTGTAATCAAGTTTCCTGCACACTTTGCTCACATTTATTTGCAGCCTCAGTTAGTTATTGTCCATATATCATGATTCTAAGTTATAAATATAGCTGTGTATGCTAGGCTATAAGACGTTCACGGCTTATGCAGCTAGGAAGGACCTTCCAATGCTCTTATATATTTAAGATCTTTGAGAGAATGCAGTGAACTAAAAATGTGTACTCCTTGCAAGAATGATACGCCGTGATTGAAGTAAATACATATCTCTGTGGTTGAAATGGCTTAATGAGTGTGTGGGTAATGAGTGCAAGAAGCAGGTTGTTACTGTCGCAAATGTATCTTCCATCGGGTTTGAATAGGAGATTGAAGTTACGAACCATAAGTAATGCGTTGTTCATTCACATCGTTCGAAATTGTGGTGGGTCTTATTGTATTGGAACAATGAAGAGACGACAATATGGCAAACACTTTGATTTTCATATATCAGTTCGTTTATAATCTTCTCCTTGTATGTTGGAAGAAGGACAAATAAAAAAATTGTGCGCAATATACTCCACAGAAAGTATTCTCGGGTGGATCGATGTTTGTCACTAGTAATTACGGAGTATAATTCTCTCAATTGCCCTTTAAGAAAGAAATGGTTGCAAAATTTTTAAGTTTCGTAAGTGCCTTTTGTATAAGCTAGTAAAGTTCGAGTGCTTTATACGTAAAACAATTATTCAATAACGTAAAAGATTGTCACTTTGTTAGTTAATAACTTATTACATCAGTTGAGAAAACAACACAAAGGGTCCTAGTACTACTGGCTGTTGGGAGGTTTAGTCTTTGTACTACCAAATTCATATGAATAGTCCCTAGACTATTATATTTTAGCCCGCTCAACCATTTTTCCCACGTCCGTCTACTTTTAGCCTTTAGTATGGCCCACAGTTCGGGCATTTCCGTCTTTTCTTCTGCTAACTTCATTTTTTTCGATTTGATCAGTCCACCACCACTAGCCACACACCACCCTTATACCACCACCAACCCCTTATCCCTGCCATCAGAATATCGCTCGTTGTCACTATCAAAATGATCATCACTACCACTACATCGCTACGACCCACAAGACTATAACCATTAACAATCATAGACAAAGGTGGGCAGATCTGTATAAATCAAATGGATTGATCTAGGGTAAATCTAGATAAATCAAAGGTGGAAGGTGATGGCTGGTGGCGACATCAGATGTCGACTGTGGTGACTTTTGGCAGCAACAAAAGCGGTGGTGGGTCTTGAGACAGTGGCTTTAGGCCGCTAATGTCCTAAGGTTGTTGCACACAATTGGGGGTTGTTGATCTCACTTAAACGATGGACTCCGACAGGCTGATGCTATTTTTAGATGTGTGGGTAGCGGTCAGAAAAGTGGTGGAGGGCAATGGTGAATAGTGGTTGCTTTTGGAAATTAGTCTCGGTAAGATTCAAAAACATAAGGCAGGGTCGTGTATCCAATTAATGCTCATGATCCATGGATCTTACCGAGCAACGCCATGGCTTGGAGATTCATGACAGATGCCTTATGGCTGAAGTGAGGCAGCGATGGTGACGGTGGAAGGGCGACGACAATGGTTATGATGAGGAAGAAGAAATAATGATATTTTTTTCACCTTAAGCAAATTATATCGATTAAAAATGCTAACTTCACCCACTGAAAGAAAAGTAGCATAGCAAGTTCCCTAGTAGAATTTTTTTTTCTAAGCAAATTGCATCAATTAAAATTATCCATTACATTCTAAAGGCAATACCCAAATGGGCATTCTTGGAAAAAACAGAGACAACGTATCCAAACGGATGGTCCCGAAAATGGCCAACATGACCTTGAAAGAAAACACAGTAAATATAAGGGCTACCCGTATTTGGGGATACCAAATTAAGGGGTAGTCAGATCGGGAAGATGCAAGAAATTGCATCAGATCCCTCGCTCCCACTGAATGATAGGTGAGAGCCTGAGGCCGCAAAAGTAGCAGTTTACATTACGGCCGTGGTGGAGTCATAGACGATGGAGAGGGATCCTCCCAAGGCCGGATCGGAGTGATCTGCAGCTCAAAGGGAATATGCATCCTCCAAATCTATCAGATCCGGCATCTTCAAGTCACAAACCCATCTTTTCGGACCCGCATCAAAGATTTCTAGCCAAACCCGCCAGAACGGCATCCGGAGACAACGACGGATCTGAGAAAAACTATCGAATCTGAGAGTAGCGAAATAGATGGGATACTTTTGAGGCTGAAGGAGTTCTGATCTAGAGGGATAGTGGAGATCAGAAGGTGGAGATAGATGGTGGTGGGTGTTGGGAATCGGCTGGGTAGGGAGTCGGAGGGGGAGGGAGAGGAGGAGATGAAAGGGACAAGATGAAGGGTAAATATACATTGCTTGTCATTCTAAACAGTTGATCAATAAAGTCCCCATGGTTTGGATCCTTGTCAACACCCTTAATGAGGGTTGCATGGATATGCGATTGCATGGAATTGTTTTGAACTACTTTGATTTCCTCACAATACAACTTAAGCTCCAAAACTTTTAATTAGTTTCCCTATCCTCCAATCCATCTGTTATAATGATGAGCACATTTTTCCCCCATCGCTCTTTTAGATTAAGGACTTAAGGGAAATCCCAAGCCTTCTTTTTCAAATCCCTTCTTAGCTAATCTTTGGGATCTTCTAACCATGACTTCCTTTTCTAAAAAATTGAAGGGTAGCACCAAGTGCGTACCCCACAAATTGTTGTTATTGGGTACATGATTAGATAAGGAAGGAAATACTGTTGAGTGTTTTTTAAAAAAAAAGTCAGGGAAAAACAGATGTGTAACTGGTGTGATACATCGAATCCTTATTTATGAGTAAAGATACATTGGGGAGATGAAAAGTTTGGTTGGAAATTATAGAGATATCATTAAGACTAGGAGTGTTAGTATCACTAGTTAGTAGATCAGAGAGCAGGGGAAAGGATTCCTAAAACTCGTATTCAAAGCTTGGTGCAGACTTAGTAAATAAAGGAGATAAAATAATTGGAGAGGAGGGGGGAGGCATATGAGTTGAGTTTAGTTCTACTTGGCTAGTTAGGATATTTGTAAATGGTTGGGGGTCCATAACCAAGGTATCTAAACTTTGAAAAGTTGGGCTTTTTTCAGATGTATTGGCCTGAAAAATGTAAGATGAGCTTGGGGAAATGAAATATGGGTTCAAGTCATTTAAACATCTTCTAGAGACCAATCCTCATCCATTTTCATCATTTTGAGTGTAATGTGAGCCTTTTCCCTTACTATCAGCCTTTCCACCATTGTGCACACCCCATCCTTGCCCATTATTTTTTCCTCTACCATTAGCCAAGGGATCCTCAAAAGAAGGAATTTGTTGAACTATAAGCTCCAATTTAAAGGTGCACCTAAACATGAAAGGGCCAACAAAGATGGAAAATATTTTAGGTTTAGAGATTAGGCATGAGACTGTAATATCCCGAACTTCGGGAGGTGATTAAAAATGCGATTTGGGCTCCGAAAAATAAACGAGCGTTAAATTTAAATAATGCTCAAGTATTAGTAGTGCATAGGAACTTAAAAGAATTTTGGGGTAAAAATGTAATTTTCAAATTTTTAGGGGCATTTTCGTAATTTTGGAAAAAAACTTGAGAGATTATTTTGTAAATTTGGAAATTTGATGTCTTGGTGTCAAAATTTTAGGAACCAGATTATGTACAAGGGCCACCTGGTTTTGGTGACTAATCTGATTTTTTTTTTATTTGATGAGAAGCTAAATTAAAAGGAAAGAAAATTTGGGGCCAAAATGAAAATAAGAAAAGTCGTGAACAGTGCACGCTGGAAGAAAACAAAGAAGAAAAAAGAAGAAGAAGACACATAGAAAGAAGGAACAGAGAGGGGTTTCGGGCAAATCTTCTCAAGGTGATTCCTAATTAGTTTATAATTTACCTATGTATCAATTTAGATATAATCTTAGCCCTGTATGAGTGTGTTTAACACTGTGAGTGAGCATATGAATATACCGCATTTGTGAGTGTGTGTTCTTCATGCGTAGGAGGTGGATGGTGGATGATTTTGATGTGATATTGTGTTTGGAGGAATTACTGTTATGTAAGAATTGAATTGGATGAGATTATGAGTAGCTTGAGTGTGCCCGAGGAAGAGTTATGTGTGTTCTTGGTGTGCGGGTGTGCGGGTGTGTGTAATTGTGATAATCTGTGTGTATGGGTTGGTGTAAGGAGGTGTAATTGTATTTGAATTATGTTAGTGGATGTTAAGTAGTCCACGTAGGCGTCTTCTAGTGTATTGAGGACAAATCAATGGGTGTATGTTGAGTTGAAGCAGCCATGTGCTTCTGCTGAAGGTGGGAGAAGAGAAGTAGGTGTGAATAAGGTGAAATAGTAGCTGTGTGATTTGAATAGTACTTGTTATTGTCACTAAATATATGAAATTAGTTAGACAATTTTTCCCACGAATTTTTATAAATAGTTAGGGCCAAAATTAGACAAAGTACAAAACTGTAACCCATAATATTTTCACAAGACGTACACTCTGGAATGTTTTGGGAATTTTTGGGATCCGCGAAGGGCGCTAAAATGGGGTATCGATTAAAGAAATGTATCGAATTAATTAACCTAGTAAATTAAGTTATTTTAATCTGAAATTTTTATTGAAACTCTATTTTATATATATTATTTAGTATCTAAAATTTCGGGTCATTCTGAGGCCGATAGGTATTTTTTGCGAAACTAGCCTTTTAGCGCTCGATCCGGACACCGGTTCGGGATTTTTGGGCGAAAAATTTCTAAAATACTTTTTAGGACAGAAATAACACCAGTATGTTTAAAATTTTAAAATATTTTTGAGATTTTTTCGGTGCCGAAAACCCCCAGGGGTGTTTTGGTAATTTACCACCCCGAAGGGGTATTTTGGTAATTTGGCCTAAGAAAGGTATTTTTGCATAAATTTACATATGGGAAGATTGTTTCAATGATTCTACTTACGGGAAGGTCGTTTCGCTAATTGAAGTCTGAGAGGGGCATTTCGATAATTTTACACCCGAAGGGCGTTTCGATAATTTTACATACCCGGTGAGGGAAGGTTCATTTTTGGGAGCATGTGTGAATTTGTATTAAGTTATACTTTTGTTCTGTAGGCTGTATTCTAATGGTTTGATTATTCCGTTTAGGTTAAAGTTAAAGACTTTCGGTTAGGACAATTTAGCTGCGGATCCAGGTAAGAGATTTTATCTGAACCTTGCGTAAGGACTTTGTCCGAACCCTTATTCTATTGCTCATACTCGTAAGTACTCATTTGATTTATTTATGGCTAATGCCGAACTCTAAATTCTGTATGGCTATCAGCATGTTATTGCTCAGAAAACTCCAATATTGAACCTGAATCGATTGTTTAGAAATCTTATGATGCTCGCATGTATTGCATGCTGAGTAATTTGATAATTATCTGTATCCGTTCTTCCGGATTGTTGCGCTTAAAATTGATAATTAGTCGCAATCATCTTTGTTGTTTATCTGTGATTTTTCTTCTGAAAATTCTGATTTCTTCTGAAAATTCTAAATGTTGACTTATGTCAGCATGATTATTGTTATTGGAATCCGAATTGATTTCGGTGATTGAGCTTATGTTAAGGCTCACTGATATTATTGATTTTTTTGTGTTCACCTGGGTTTCTGTTCTGTGGGAGGGCGTAATAAGACTGGTCTGAATCCTGCAGGAAAAAGCAGGCTAGTACCCAAGTGGACTAGTATTTTAGTACATCATGCATGTGTACACTTCTGTGCTTTGCCGGAATGGCATCGCGACTGTCCAGGATCAACGTTGATTTTTTTATTTTATCTGCTCTGTATACTGTCGTGACTGTTACGAAAATGTTTGAAAAGTATTATCTGAAACGATTTGTGCTTCTGTTGAAATCCTTTAGAAAATCTTCATTGTATTTTGGAAATGATGACTCTAGAAATGATCTATTATTGATTATTTTGGAATCCGCCGTGTTTGTTCTGGTTTATTTTGGTATCTATTTTTGATGAGTTTTTTTATCCTTTTGGAAGTCATTGAGTTTTTGACCATCTGAAGTATTTTGGAAATTTTCGTCGGTTGGATTCTTTGGAATCGTTTTGTAATCCTGTTGGTAGTCCTTGTGCGACCTTACTGAGCTCTCAAAAGCTCACCCTTCGTTTGGCTCCCTTCTGCAGGTAATGATAAGCTGTAGCAGGTTCGGGAATGGGTTAGAGTCGGCCTGAGATTCCGATGAGCCCATCACCACGGTATAGTAAGACCCATGCGCGGGTTGGTACTGTCGATTCATTGATAAGGACTCAAGTTGTAAAGAACTTAGATTCTAACAGTTTGAGTTCGAATAGCCTTGTAAGCTTGCATTTGAAGAATGTTGAGATAGTATCAGATTAGATGTTTTAAAGTATGTGTTAGTGAACAGATCTGACAGGTTTGATGTGATCCGGTAGGTTAACGACCCGGGAGTTCAGGGCAGCGGAGCTCCGGATTTCTGGGGGCGTTATAGAGACTAAAGAAAGCAATGGATTACTAGGTAGTGGAAGTGGAGCCGTGAGGGAATGATTTAGTGACGAGGTTGACTGTTAGGTGAAAAAGAAAAGAAGTCTTTCTTTGTAATATCTCCCACAACTATGTCCTTTATGGATCTCCTCTCACTCAACGAGCTCCAAGTGTGAGTGGAGGATCCTCATCGTCTAATTGTGCCACATTATTTAAATCACTGAATTCATCATAAATCTCTAGTCTAAAGTCTTGCTTAACATTCTTAACCTTAAAGTATCTAACAACATAGTTCACATGGGAAGACCTTGATCTAGGAACAAATCAATAGGCCCTTGAGTGAATTGACTAACTTTGAATTTTCTAATCCTGGAAAAGATTGTCTTTTACAAGGAGATGTGCAAAGTTTTATGTCTAATGGGAAAAAACGCTTGATGTGACCCATTTTGCCACAGAGATTTTCTTCTCGCTTGTATGTGAACTTGATTCATTTGTAGTCAAAGAAAAACACCAACGATGACTGGGACTTTGGGTTAACAAGCAGTCGGACTCAAAAAAAATCCTCTAGTTCGTTCGACCAGAAGCCCAATAGAAATCAATGACCTTTTAAACAAAACATGCCGTAAGTTCATGCTCTACATGATCCTCAAGTACTCTACGGATCTGGGTCTAAATCGATATTTATGTTAGAACAAATTCCTCCAAAATGGCCCTCATGTTTCCATGTCCACAAACCGTGGAGAGTGCTCTAGGATAAAATCCTTTTCCTCATTCCTATCAAATGTAAGCAAATAATCGTCATGAGCTCGCTTGACAATTCGCACTCTTGATCCAAGGTTTCATAGGGATTACAAATGATCTTCTAGAAAGTCAGATGGAAACACAGGACTATCCTGTAAAACAACAATGAGAAGGTCCTACAATGATATCTATTGCTAAAGGAAAAAATGTTCATTAGCTGAAGAAATAAGTCCCAAATAAAAAAGAATGAAAGAGTTCATCCATTTATGGCCCTTATTGAAAACAACATCAAACTTTTCTTCAGAAGAGTCGTGTTGGGGTCAAGATTGGACGTGTTAGGGGTCCAAAGTAGTTGCTAAAGGAGGTTGAAAGGCCATAAATTAGGTCAGAGCTGGTGGTTCAATACTAAGGAGATATGAGAAGTGGGTGGGAGCAAAGCTATCGAAAACGAACCGACTAGTAAATTATGCCGTTTTAGCCATGACCTGGTGCTTTAGCCACTCTAGTTCCATCAATGGCCTGAAATTATAGTTGAGCCAGACAGAACAACTCCAAATCAGACAAGTTTCCAGCAATCTGGTCCAAATCGGACAGTTGACTTGCAAGGTTGGCTAGACACCTGCACAATTTTAAAGAAAAACTCTAAAAATATAGATGAAGCTATCGAGTTTCTAATGTCTTGTTTACCTAGCACTTTACATCCTTAAATTTCCTGATTTTCCTATTAAATTATTATGGTTACACTAAGTAAACCCAATCATCTCCACCTATAGTAATCAAAACTAGAACAAATATCGTAGTGACGAAGGCACCTGTTCACGGTTTCTTGGTTCAATCGGATGGATAATCAAATACTCCAAAATAGGAAAAATTATATTATATCAAATAAAATAAATATGATGGTGCGGGTGCCTGACGTGTATTTCTCCCTACAGGTTAGTTCAATTCATCAATGTCGATTCCTTCCTCCTCGGCCAGCTCTCCAT
>JAVXUP010003941.1:0-47726 GCA_033070095.1 Escallonia herrerae | reverse complement strand
CTCACTTTGCGAAAAAAAAAAGAATTACCTTTGTCAGGCAAAAAGCGTCCACTAATGTAACGATCTGAGAGAATTGCAGCTTCAACAAGCGCACCGTCAGAAATGCGCACCCCATGATGCAATTCATATCTTTCACGCAGTCCACGGAGAATAGAGATCGTATCTTCTACTGTTGGTTGATCAACATAGACTTGCTGGAAACGACGCTCTAAGGCTGGATCTTTCTCGATATATTTACGATATTCATCCAAGGTAGTTGCACCAATACATCTTAGCTCTCCACGACCTAGCATAGGCTTCAAAAGATTGCCAGCATCCATTGCACCATTGGTGGCACCTGAAAGAGAAATCAAAAGGTTAACTACTGTAGATCCACAACCATGAAACATATATATATATATATATATATATATATAGAGAGAGAGAGAGAGAGAGAGAGAGAGAGAGAGAGAGAGCATCTTCATTTCCCAGAGACAGCAATTTAATTACTAGCAGAAAAGAAAAAATGCCTCCAAAATAGCAATTACCTGCCCCTACAACTGTGTGGATCTCATCAATGAAAAGGATAATCTGTCCATCTGAATCTGTTACTTCCTTGAGCACCGCCTTAAGTCTATCTTCAAATTCTCCACGGTATTTCGCACCAGCAATGAGTGCACCCATGTCAAGGGATATCAACTAGAAACAGAAAGTCAAATAGTTAGGGTTTACTATGTGACAGTCATACTCATCCACATACCGTAGTATGAACAGAAATGTTAGATACATTCCTGGAAAAGCTGATAGTAAGCTTGTAACTTAAGACGCACCTTTCGGTTCATTAAAGCTTGAGGGACATCTCCTTGCACAATTCTCTGGGCAAGCCTGTCAAGTACGTAATAGGAATTAGTTATTCACAATGAACATGATGCAAGCATAACTTTAGACAAGCCAAGCCAATAAAGCTCGTAGCTCATCAACAAACTTTGAGTTTCAAAAGTACTCGTATGCTTACCCTTCAGAAATTGCAGTTTTCCCAACACCTGGCTCCCCAATCAGCACGGGATTGTTCTTGGTTCTCCTTGAAAGAATCTGAATGCATCTGCGAATTTCATCATCTCTTCCTATAACAGGATCAAGCTTTCCTGCTCTTGCCATGGCAGTCAAATCTTTGCCATATTTCTCAAGTGCTTCATACTTCCCCTCAGGATCTGTACCAAATTACATGTGACCATAAGTCAAGACGAACGGACAAAAACAATTCAATTGGATTGACACTATTATATTGGTGCCATGTACAAAGCCCCGTTGACGAGGGCTTAGATTCAAAGACGTAAGGGACAGCCTGAGTTGGGATACAAGTCTCTTTCATGTCTTCCTACGTTTAACTTAGGTTTTGAAATTCATTTAGAACTCCTCAAAATGCACATTTCCTAATCCAACTAAGCATCACATAGATGACGGAACAAGAATACTACTGGCAAGAACAGACAAAAGATTCTATCTTTTACCTTGGTCAATAACTGTTTGACGTCCCCTTATGGCTTGTATTGCATTTGTTAAGGTTTTCAACGAAATCTGAAAATCCTTAAACAACTGCTTTCCAAATCGATTGTCTTGAGCAAAACCAAGCACCAGATGCTCAACCGAAACAAATGAATCACTGTACTCTTTTTTGTAGTCCCTAGCTCTCTGTATTAGGGCTTCCAAATCTCTCCCTAACATTGAACCAGCTGACTCACCAAGAACCTGGCATGATTGAGAACAGATATAGAAGTAAAGGAATCAAATTAGTAGAACGAATAGATTGCAAAGACACTTCTTACATGTATTTATTACGGTTCCAATCAATCAGCCAAAAATATAAGGGTAAACTACAAATTAGGTCCTCCTGCTTTTAGTTTTGACTCTAAATGGTCCTCCATTCAGTCAATTTGT
Organism: Escallonia herrerae; assembly: GCA_033070095.1. Lineage (NCBI taxonomy): Eukaryota > Viridiplantae > Streptophyta > Magnoliopsida > Escalloniales > Escalloniaceae > Escallonia > Escallonia herrerae. Next base: position 45,809 of record JAVXUP010003941.1, on the reverse strand, counting down.
TCATTAGATGAAATTTGAGAGGGACAAAAGAGCTTCCTTCATACGATGCAAAAAAAAATTAGAAACTTACAAACACTCAAAAATCCAGGGCAGAAAATTTGCTCCTCTACAACTCAAATTGGCGGCACCGACAATCACCATCGCCATCTGCCCACTTGCCTCGTTCACTAAGTACCTTCTACCACCTCTCTCTCCACCCTCAATCCCACCTCTCCGTCATTCACATCCACCCCTACCACCCGGCATCACAAAAGCTGCCAGCGCTAAGAGCAGCAATTCAAAAATATCATCAACCTGCATCAATTGTGGAATAAGCGTCATAAAGGTGTACCAACTGCAGATCATAACCACTGCGCTACTCCTTCACATTGTGTTCTCACAGCCATCATCTTCATTGCCACTCATCATCTCGTTGTTAACTATGCTAGAGAGTAGAGACAACAGATTGAGATATAGCCACTTCCCTGCTTCAGTATCATGGTTAGAACCCAGTAACAAGCTCGTGGAGAAAGAGAATGTAGAATGTTATCCAAAGGGGAAGGGAATCAGACAATCCTAGACAGGAGGAAAAGAAGATGAGAGAAGGGTTGGCATTTCAATCCCTCCCTCCCTCTCTCTCTTGAAATGGATATGAGAAGTTATGATTATTGCCCTCCAAAAGTTGACTTCATGGGCTAAATTGAGAGAAAGGACCAATTAGACAACGAAACCTTGGATGGAGAACGAATTGGACCAAATTGAAAGGTATAAGACAAAAATGGAAATGAAAGGAGGACTTTTTTTTTTAACCCAGAAAATCCAAAAAAACCCATGTTTGGTTCATGGTTTAGAAGTCACGACATCTAGAAAAGCAAGGTCTCCCGTAACTTACCTAGGATTTGTCACGACGAATAACTAACTCTTTGCTTGTTGTGGCGTTATTAACTTCGCTTTACAGGTTTTGGATTCAAAGAGTGGTGGCTTCATGACTAGTGGATTGTGAGCTGAATGGCACCATATTGTGAGGTATAGTTGGTCCTAAATTACAGGTGGAGATAAAAAGAGCTAGCCCGATGAGTGACGCTTCCAGCATTGCTTGGGTTAGGTGGTCAACATGTGACTATGATTTATTTGACCGCATCAGCACCAACTAGATGGTGCGTGCCTGTGTCATTTTGGTAGAATACACAAATCACATAGTACTGCAGAGTGCGAACTTACTATCCTCGAATTGATGATCGAACTCTAAGTTCAGTACATAAATTAAAATGAAATGTTAAACTTAGATACCCATCAATAGCAATTTGATTCCCTCATTTACCCTTGTCCAATGGTTGCTTATATTCATCCCTAAGGGACAAATTAACCATCAACTATGGAAGAAAAATGATATTAACTTCTAAGAAGGCAACTGTGCAATCAGAAATCAGAACGTAGACAGGCAGCGGATTTTCAATTAAACAGGTAACTAGCGTACACGGGTGCCTAGGAGAGCTCAATAAAACTTGACATTACAGAAATTCAAGTTATATAAGCTGTCGAGGACCTACGAAAATGCCATCATTTGATTGTTAAACTGTTAGTTAACTATTGCTTTAACATAGCACAGGATCCCAGGCAAGTATAAATTCCTACAGTCGAAGTTTGAGGACAATAAGAATTATATATTACCTTTGGTTGGCGTTGGATATATCTATCAGTAGCTTCAAGAAGACGGGTATTATCTATGCCAGCTTTGGAAAAGATGCGGCGAGCAAGCCCATTCTTCTGCTCCAGCAGAGCCTTCATTAAATGCTCCGTCTCCACTATCTGGTGCTTGTTCTCCTTTGCCACTTCAGGAGACGAAACTATTGCTTGCCACGCCATCTCTGTAAACTCTTGCTGAGTAATCTGTAAGCACATCACAAACAGAACTCATCACACCAAAAACCTTAATTAAGACCTTCAACGCTAGAATAGTCATTTTGTTTCGCAAAATTTGAGCATGAAAAGATCAATAATTCTGTTTCTTACAAAAGCATAATTTTTTTGATAATTATTTGGCTTGCCAAGTAGCAATCTCTGTACTTCTGTGATAATAATAGTCCATAGACTTCCAACCCTTGGTCCCTGAAGTTATCCGAACTTCTTGATACAATTCAAGAATTAAGTACATCTAACTCATTAAAAACAGCACTCCAAACAATTGTTGTGAATTAAACGTTACTCAAAGTTTGGACTAAAGGAGTAAAATATTGAACTTCACCAGACTGAAATATATAAACTCTTATAATGCTAAGCAAGCACAAGATAGATAACGCTAGTCAGGCTAGTCTCCAATCTGAATTGACCACTAACTTTGAAATTAAACAACAAACATGTGTACGTGCGTGCCACTCATATACCAAAGAAATAAAAAATATCAACATCAGTTCCAAGAACTGATTTTTTTTTCAAACTTGAGGTGAACCGAACAAAACCCAAACCTGAAAAATAAATAAGAACTGTATAAACGTGAGAATCATAACTAGTTAACTCAATTACCCTTCCAGTGGAAGCAGCGTCGCATCGAACAACAAACGACCTCGAATTGTGGCCCAACCTCTCAGCTTTGCGCGTAAGAAACACGTCGTTCCTCTTCCATCTAAGCGACTTCAGGGCCTTGAGAGCTCTGGGTTTCACACACAAGTTAGCTGAAAGCGGTGGCAGAGAAACCAAAGCGGCTCTGTCACAACAGTTCGGCAGCGGAACTCGAATGCGGACGCCCGTTAACGACGTCGTCGTCGCAGCCATTGTCGGAGTTCCGGAAAAGAGGACAGAGCGATAGCTTTCCGGCGAGTTATGCGGGGTTTAAAAGGGAAATGTTGGAAAAAGTGAGGGGCTTTGCGTGAGAATTTAACAAACTGAGGGGCTTCGGGGTGTACTTCTCGAGTGTTCTAACGGAGTCGAGATTGCTTTTGGGTGGCGTCATGTGCATCGTGTTACTGTGTTCATACACGTGGTGGCGGTTTATTGGGGATAGAATCTATGATTGCGGGACCCAAGGGATAAACCTTGGATGGGTAGGCCCAAGGCCCAATAAGAACTGGGAGGATTGGGCCGACTTTGAAACGGGTATAGGGTTCAAATTTCGGCGTAGTATGAAAGGTTGGGTTTGCATTAAGCTTAGCCCAACCAGAGTCTCTATGAACTTGTGTGTGCTAGAAAATTTTGCATCTGTAGCAGCAAGGCATGGGCTGGTGAAAAGAGCACGTAAGTTGGCACGTATGCTTGTATGTGGATGCAAACAACATGACTATGATCGTGTTTACATCAATACTTGATTATGAAATGCGAGTAGCCTCGAGCGCTTAATTTTAAAAGCCTTATTACGACGTAGAATTCCTCTGGGTCTAAAAATGGGCCCTTAGAGCTAAAAGTAATTAAAGATCTAAGGACTTGATCTTGATGATAAAGATAAGAAGTTTGGACGAAGTCAGCCTCGCGGTAAAGAGGGCTGTGGACGAAGTCTGTCTCGAAAGATGGCCTCGAACAATTGTTTGTCTCAAGAGAAGTTAGCTTGGAAAGGGCGTTTGCTTCGGAGGATAGACCAGACTCGGATAACAAATCCACCTCAACGAAAGTCTCAGGCTCGAAGAAAGAAACCGCCTCAAATTATAAAGCCTCAACTAAGGCATGTAGGTTCCTTTATAAAACACGGAACCGTTGACTATAAATATCATAATTTGTCTAAGCAAACATTCATTCATGACTATTCAAGATTAAATAATACAGTGTCTTGCCTTTCACAATCCTAATCCATTTTCTCGTATCTTTTACAAATTAAGAGTTCTACGACCTAGCACCACCTATGCATGATGATAACGCCACAATGTCTTAAGGATAGAACCTTACTACCGCAAGCATTATTTACTACTTACACTTCAAAAAGAAAAGAAAAAACAATTAGAATCCTAAAGGGGGGAAAGTGAAAAAAAGTAACTAAGAATATGACTTAAACAGCCTATTTGTGAATTTTGAGAGGAGATAAAGGAATCGAAGGGAAGAGAAGAAAGAACACTTTTCCTTTCTATTGCCTATGAATTTAGAACAGAAAAGGTATGCATTCATCTTGTTTGTTTGTAAGTTCATACAACAAAAGGGATACTAGCAAAGAACATTGCACTCTTGTGTAGTGTGGGTATTACGACAGTCTTATTTCATCGTTTCAGGGTCACATGTGCAAAGAAAATCAGATGCCTTTTGAGTAAAATGACTTCGTACATATTGTTGGGCTGCATAATTATAAATTACATCATAATTAGCAACGAGATATCATCCTTTTAGCTCAGTAATATGGTTAAAAGTCCACGTTAGTAATAGACATTATCGTAGTTCCTTACATCCGTCCTAAAAAGAACTTACGTAAAATTAATCTCACAAAAAATTTGCAGAGAAGCAGCTCTCACTCACTGAGATGGAATGAGAACAAATAAGACACAGAAGTAGACCATTTCCTGATGTTAAGGTTTGATATACTAACTAAAGGTTCTCCAAGAATTTCGTCAAGTTCCCGGTTGTTATAAAAGCTTAAAATATTGAAGGATGAATTCAATAGCGTCATCATACCTAACCTTTTCCCGATTGCATGTAAAGGGACAAACCGAGGTATACAGCCACCGAGTGTACGGATAATATAAGGGGAAGACCAAATAAGCAAGAGGAAAAAAAAACAAATCAAGGCCTTTGCTAAACTAGAACTATAATGCCATGTTAAGTTACCAATCTCTCGATATCAAAGAACCGACCGAACAAACAATGTTATGATGCTTAAGAACTTTGTGAACTTAATTAAATGAAACGGCTGCAGAGAATCTCGTAATCGGGACAAAAGTTTTGCGGATTGATACTTGAAAATAAATACAAGGGAATCTAATATTGCGAAGTTAGTTGGCATCTACCCTCGTAGTTGGCAGATGTTAGCTTTCTGATTCCCTAGCTTTACCAAACTTAACCGTTGGTCTCAAGTATACGCATTATTCCTTCGCTTGTTAAGTGCTCAAAACTACTAACAAATCATCAATCAAGATATAAAAATAAGTTTCACTTGGACCACCTTTCACCTGGGATGACAGCATTAGGTATCACCATGTGAGGCAATCAGCAAAGGTAGTCTACAATCATCTGAGTTTTCCATCCTAAAGCCATTTTCTTCGTGAACAATCGATATTCTAGGCAAGTGATACATATTAATCGAAGAATCATCCAAAAAAAAATTACATCAAAAATCTCAGACGCGAATTGGTCACTGTAGTTAAGGCTAATCGGCTAAGGTGGAGCATGAGAGTGTTGGACTAATGGAGCTGGCAAAGTTTCAGTCTCCTGGCCTGCAATTCTATATATACATATACAATGCAAACATAGCCTTCAAACAAATTGTTTATAGTCATTTTTTAATGTCAAACGAGTAATAAGACAAAAGTAAACTCACATATATATAGGTACCAAGAATTTCTGGAATCGTCTGAAATATCTACAGAGGAACGTATAATTGCCAAACTGGAAAATACACCCTTTTTGCAACAAGATCTTTCCTTATTCAAATGTAGTCACAAATTTTCAACTGAAGAATCATGGCGCGGTAAAGTTAAGTAAAAACTTAACTTCTCAACAAAGTATACCAAATGAAAGAAATGGCTCGTGGAGACATAAACCTGCACCAAGACATCGAGTCACGATATATGTGTCTCTCGCCAGTTGCCCACACGCTTATCAACAATTCACCAACTTTGATATGCCTACCAACTCCAGCATCTTTTGTCTGTATGGGTTATGAGAAAGATGTTGGTTCTTGCCAAAACTGATGGAATCAATGAAAAGAATCAAGGATCTACATACCTGCAAATTATGCCCTTGCCGCTCTTGGAACCGTATTTTATAATATAACACAAACACACTTGTTCTGCTTTGGGTCGTTTATCACTTTCTTTTCTGTTCCATTGGAAAGAATAGAGCTTTTTAATACCAACAAAGTTGTGCCATGGGAAAAAAACAAACTAGAAAACACGATAACAGACATAAACAAGAAGACTAGTCAAATCCATAATCAAACGGAAGAAAGAATTGAGCTTAAGTTAATGTGAAATGCATTGACAGGAATTAACAAGAAGACAGATGAACCAATAAGAGGGGTGGGGGGGTGTCTTTCACATGCTGAAAAACGATGTACTGGATCATTCAAATAGTATGAGAAAAAATCCGAGTGATTGCATTCATCAAGTTCAACACAATGCTTCATAATGCATTGGCATGAATTGTTCGCAGAATTTCTAAGACAAATACTAGTACCTTTTTCCAGAGGTGGTGGTTGAACAACAACATGCATGGTTGTAACTCCCCCAGGAATATCACATAATGGGCTTCTGCACTCACCCACTGTTCTATTGTTCTCCAATATTCTTCCTGCACTAATCAACTTGACATCTTTTACCGTCCTTGGACCATTCTCCTTCTCTGATCAAAAGATATTACCTTTTGGATGAGTGAAAATAGTCTTGGATACATATAATCATAAATAGGAATCGAGAACATAAACACGTAGGCTCATGTCAAATATAGTGAGCATCAAAGTCTGAACAGAGACCTGAATCTAGTATAACAAACTCATTAATTATGTGTATGATCTGGATTACTCCAATCACTTAAATTGTTTTAAGTTGAAATGAGTTAAATACTATAAACCTTCTGCTAAGCACTCGCCAACCGCAACTATGGCCTTCATTAAAAAGAAACGGGCTACTAATATAATTTGAGAAACAATGCTTTCAAAACCAGCCTAATGCACAACATATGAAGAAGATTATGGCCCCCTCTCGTGGCCAGTTTAAAGAATGGAGAAGTAAAAGAGAAAAAGTGGGTTGACCCATTCTACCATATGACTCGTTCTATAGTAGAGATCTCTGGGATCCAAGTTCTAAGAATAAAAGACCTTTTGTTATGATAAGCATGAACCTTGGTTGGTTAAGAGCCAGAAACCATATCCAGTAAGAGTTCAATTCATATCTGATACCTATGAAGCACCGGTGCGGCACTTGGGGTGAAGCACCGGCACCGGATACGCGTCGGGTGCCGGTGCGGCTCGGGTGCGGCATCGGTGCGTGTCAGGTGCGTGTCCGATTTTATTGAATTATTTTTTTAATTTCTTAAATACCGGGTGCGGCTCGGGTGCGTATCCGGCCTCTGACCACTGGCGATCTGTGATCGACGTGCAGATTTGTGACCACCGGCGACTCAAACGACCACCGGCAAGGAATCACAGAGGAGAGAGGAGACCGGAGAGAAGAAGACGTAGAAGACGGAGGAGGAGGAGAAGGACAAGGACAAGGAGAAGATCTGACAGGCGAACCAAGTGCGGCGCTGCGGCGTGTGGTGCCGTGGCTCTGCGGCTCTGCGGCGGCGCCGTGCAGCTCTGTGGCTGGAGAAAGGAGAAAATGTGCATCGATGTTATCGAAGTGGTGGTGTGGCCGGAAGTTATCAGATATAAATGACTTTTGCCATTTCATTTTTCTACCCACTTATCAACTTATGTTTTAAATCAGCCCCAATATTTCAAAGAAATAATACTATTACACATACAACTTCATTGTGTTCACTTATACAATTTCAATATTTACAAAACAGTCCAAACTTAAGAAATTATCACTAATTTAGTTGAAAACTTCCAAATTTAAGAAGCAACCCATTAAACTTAACAAACTCTCACTATTTTAGTTGGGATATTTATGCTTTTTTTCATATATAAGTGTATATAGTTAAAAAAATATTTATAAAATATGTCGTATCCCCGCCGCACCCGTATCTTAAAATTTTCAAAAATCTCGTATCCGCACCCGCATCCGTGCTTCTTAGTCAGTTCGATCCGTAAGGTTCCTGTTTCTTCAAAAGGATTTCTGTTTATGTAGCCACCCCACTTTGAGACCCAAAAGCTTCTCAGTTTCATGATATGTTGTTTAATTCCACTATTAGCCATTCATGGACAAAAATGTTAACCACGTAATTTCACTGATCTCTTTTATCAAGGAGAACTCTCTCTAGCAAAGACAGGCAAAATAATGGAAGAAAAATTACTGCTCATAAAAACCAACACTTTCAAGTGAAATTAGTAACACGGCCAAGAAGGGAACTGCTCATCTGGACACATCTCAAATTTTAAAGTAGTTCAAAGTTTCTGCACTGTTCACCATTTGTCTATTTGATAAATATGTTCACACACTTGCAAGTGGAAGGGCCAAAGACATGGAGAGAGAAACCTCAGATGAGGTCTAACGGGGAACCGATTACAATCGCTGCAGTAGCCTTTTGCCAACTGAGTCATATGCCCCTATTAGCCTTTTGCAAAACCTCCAAGTATTTCCTTAACACATTTTCTGCTGATAGATACAAGAAATTTATTAGCATATCAAATTCAGGCAACTACTGGAAACTGGTTGTTGTTGTCAATCGGGCTTGCAAAATCCAGCTTTGTTCAACATCTATATGCTTCTTCAGTTGAATTTAAGTTCAGTAATAATTCTCCGCTTATTGAAGTTAATTTCCCCAAGTACTCCCAAACACCCAAACTATTTATGTCTCTTACTATTCAATTATGTCAAAGAGTTATTAGAACACCATTTTGAATATATAGGCCCCTAAAGGGTGAGACCATAAACATGTACACGCTTGTTTGTCGAATCATATGACTGATATACATAAGAATCTTACACTGTCTAAAACTTACCTCAGAAAACTACCTCGACAAGATGCAGAGGAGAATTCAATGGTGCCAACCCAGGAAAAAACTCACAACTAGTCAACTAGATTAACAATCCCACCCCCTCCCCCACAACCCCCCACACGCAAACTCTCTCCTGGTGACGTAGACACACAAGAAAATGGGGGTGAAATGAAGAAAGAAAAATGCTCAACCAACATACACCATACAGCCATAGAGAGAGTTCAGTCAAGATATATCTGCTACGCGTGGCTTTGTAATGATTCCATGCTAGTTTGGTCTTCATGTTAACAGCAAAATATATTGTAGGCAAACACGGAGGAATTTTCCCTAGGAATTTATTACCTTCAAACCATTTCAGGGTAACATATGCTTCTAATTCAACTTGAGCAATGTACACTTTGCAGTACATCATCCCACTCTAAAATGACTACTCACTTTTCCTGTCATCAAAACTGTATAGCCATTGACCTATATACTGTCCCCTACCATGCCATCAGCCATAGTTTACAACGTTCCTTCGCGAGGAATAGGCTTTCATTCAACTAAGGAAAAATCGAAATCCTCAGCAAGCATTCTATGATTTTAGGTTCATTCCTAGCAGCATGATCGCTATTAACTTGCAACTAACCCCCAAAGAAAAGACCCTTCACTCTTCCATAAAAGTAAACACATCCAACATTGAAAAAAAAGACACCCAACTAACCTTTAGGCCATTGAGAAATGATGCTTTCCTTCAAATATGTAACACTTGCAGCAGCAGGAAAACTTTTGGGACCAATATCTGATCCATCACTCAACCGGAATTTAATCTCTAATTGATCTTGCACTCCAGACATGTTCCAACTTTCTTCACAAAGCTCTCCCTGTGCACAAATATTTGGACCTTCACTTGGGTGGGATCTTATCCAATACCATCAATCTCCAACACCGAAACAGATTCCAACCCTTGAATTATAAGATTTGGGTCTTCACACAATCGAGAATTCGATTTATTGCTCTTCAAGAAAAAAGCTCATATTTAGAAACAAAACGCTAGCTTTGACTAGATTACAAATAAAGAGAAGGCAAATCAAAGGGTATGACTGATGATAAAACTAGAAAGACTACAAATCAGAAATCTGATTTGGAAGGCATTGTATGAAAGGGAAGAAAAATGAAATTTGGACATCAGTTTCTTTGAAGAAAATTCCACAATACAATATCCAGGAAATCCAATCCTATATTTTGACAGAAAGATTTTACAGTAGAATCTATGACAGCTATACCCAACATAATACGATACAACAAATCTTGGAATAAGGATTCTCAAGAAATCCTCTCAAAAATTCTAACAAGGAGAAATCACTCAGCTGGGTGTGATTGATAACTCAAGTTTTCAACTGGGTTCAACCTCCGGTCAGAAACTGATCTGTCTGGGTGATCAGAAGTTCACACAAAGAAGGAGAAGAAAGAGAAGAAAAAACAAGGGTTTTAATGAGTTGATAATATAGAATATAAGTGAATAATGGAAGTGAAGAAGAGGAAGAGATGAAAGGGAAAAATCCCCAAAGTGGAGGCCGTTTCGGAGATATCAAAAGTCTCGTAAAACTGAGGTCAATGAACCCATCCTTCCTTCCTTTGTGCCCTTCGCCTTCTCCTCCTAATCCCTCCTAAGTCTGGAAAAATCAAAAAATGGACAATTTTTTAACTGTTTTCCGAGTCCTACATTCACCGGAAATGAATCCTTTCGGCTTTAATGGTTGCTAGTCGTCCCTAAAACCCTTTTGTTGCTATTATTATCGATACTTATATTAATATTCTTCTAATTATAATTATAATTAAGAAAAAATTTGTCAAGCTTTTCTTATACTGTTATTTTAATAGATAATTCATATTCTTTTAATAGCTTATCGTTACGGTAAATGAGTGAGATTCTTTTCACCGTTATTGCTGTTATCATCAAAACGTAATTCAAATATATAAACAAGATTATCATTGAAGATTTCAATATTAACAATTGAATAAAACATTGGATCACGAGCTTTAAGAGAAGCATGGTACAAGAATTCCGGGCAACGAATATGAGCATGAGAGAAAGAAGTGTTCAATGAAAAAAGGGTATAATTTCGCAATCAATTCAAGCAAAGAAGTTATCAAACTAGTACTTGGAATATAGTTTTGGTAAAGTTTGGACTTCCCTCCCTTTCCAAACAGCACCTAGCTTGATAACCGATACACACACACACACAGAGCAAGTGTGTGTAATAAACAAAGCAAACCTGTCTCTGTCCATGTTTGATTGGCAGGCGGTTCAAATGTTGAGGAACCCACCAGATTCCAGTCGACCAAAACGTTAGTAAATCCAAATCATTGAAGACTGCATAAAGGGACAAGGAACTGCCGACTCATATATCAGGATAGCCGATAGCCAACTATCCTCTTTATTCTCGACAATGGGTTTCTTGTCATAGCCAACTTACAACATTCCATGACCACACCAGAATCTTTTGTTAAATGCCTATCCATTTATTTTTAAATCCGACGTTAATTTCAATCTCAAGGGAGGGCCTGTCACATCCCAGACAAATTGTAATCAACAAATATGTTTATGAAACTTTAAATAATTATATATATAAAAAAAAATTACGGCTAAAAAAACGTGATTAAAGATGTTTGTAAAAATCAACATAACAATATTAATACTAATTAATAGACGGTATAAGGGGAATTATAAGCTCTTTGACAACTAGGGTGGCAGCCAAAATCATTGGTTAGACCTGTAATAAGTTAAGACATGAAGAACCTAACAAATCAATCGGCAAGAAATGACCAAAAATATACACCAGAGTCCGATGGATTTATATGATAAAACTCAGTTTCAATGGTGAAAAATTTTCAACTATCAAAGAATTCTGCACATTTTAAATGTTTCTCTTGAATCTAACACAACAGAATACCGACAATATAACCTAGGAATGGTTCCCCAACTAAATGGGATCTGTAACAAAGTAACCTACCGGAAAATAACGAATGGGGAAAACAAAAGATCAAAAACTGATCATCATATGGGGAAAAAATCAGGCCAATGGGGTCAAAAGTGGGAGGCTTATGAAGGACCTGCATCCAAGCTTTTCCTCTTCGGTGCACCAATTTGAACGAGTGAAGACGAAGACACTCTCTCTACCATGAGCGTATACCCACTTATTCCATTCTAGGCACTACTATATAGTCAACAACCCCTCGGGAAGGCTACAATACGGCGTCCTTTCTCCGATCAAAAAATAGACGACAGATTCGTTATGATACAGACCGAATGAATGAATGAATGAACTGCGCAAGCTACTGATGCATCTCCTCTCTTTCAGAGGTGGGGGGGCAGCTGCAAATCCAAGCCTTGAACGCATAGCCATTTTGGCCAGTTTCCTGTTTCTATTCTCAATGAACAATGACAAAATCGGTTAGCTGCAAATACGCTTCGGAGAACCCCATACCGCTTGCTTCCTTCTTCCAATGCATCTTTCTGTTTAAAACCCTTTAGCTAATAGCTAATTCATGATACTACTCCAAGATGTGGCAGTTTCTAATAAAATCGTTGGAGTAGTTGATGTACTTGGTCCAGAACGGCCTGAGATGCTCGAAGCCTATCTCCAGCCATGGTTTTGACTGGCCATTGTAGTGGATGACAGCAGCCTTCTTTAATCTCTCAATGTTCGTCTTATTCTGGTAACCCAGGCCAAGCATGTGCCAAGACGGGTCGATTGGATGAACATAGCCTTTGAACGCAATCAACGCTGGGGGTAGAGTTCCAAGCTTCCACATTGTAAGATTGGACTTTAAATTCTGCAAGATAAGAAAGACGATTATGCATCTTTAATTTCTAATTCCAATCTATATCTTTATGCCACCACAACTAGACAGATTCATGCCAGAGGTAGATTAAGATAATGTTATTCACAAAAACATTAACTTCACCACAATTTTAAAAACTCAAATTTATGCTCACTCGTCCAAAGATATGAAAATGATCCAATGATACTTCAGAAAGCATACATGTATGAGAATACAAGCTCCCCCTCCCCCTCCTCCACCACCGGACCCGCCAAAATAATAACAAAGATAATACTTGTAACAAGGACAATTCTCTACCCTGCCTGAGACATGACCAAGAGATAAAAGTAAAGAAAAAGTCAGGACCCTGCTATGAAATACTCCTACCTCGTAGTGGCACAACTAAAGTAAAAAGTAGAATAATAACTGACCCCTTGTGAATATCCAGAAAACTAAAGAGCCACTCCAATTATTCAGAAAATTCACTTCTCTGTATTATTTTGAACCCTTCACAACATGCACTCACCACAGTGGAAGAGAAGGCAAAAAAATCCACAATCAGACTACAAAGTTATGAGTTTTTACCTCCTTTAGCCAAGTGTGGTATGTGTCTCTTATACTAGTCTTTCTCCACGCATGCAAGTCAAAGACATTCATTCCATAAGCCCATGCACATTCATCTGGGTTCAAATTCTTTGCTATGAGAGGATGAGAAAAATTGAAATAGTTCCTAAGCCGCTTAGACATCACCCATTCGTCATCACCTTTACAGGTTTCAACAGCTCCATTAACCTTTCCACCAAGGTCTATTTCCCATAACGGAGATAAATCACGTTGAATTACAACATCATCATCTAAAAAAACCACCTTGTCAAGGTTTGGGAAGAGCTGCATAATGCAAGGATATAACACTGTCAGCACATTGTAGAAAAAGAAAGGAGACAGTGAAGAACAACCAAGTATAAGGCTCAAGAAATTCCAATGACCAAAGGCTTGGTAAGAATCCAACACCTTTGCCACTGTGAATTGTAAGAAGAGAATAAATTATCAAATCAATTTAATCAAGCGCGGGGATAAGACTGCAAAGCAAGTTACCTGAGCTTTCCTGGATTCAGAACTTGCTCAAAATCGACTTGAAACTTAATCAGCCCTTTAATGGGAATTGGCTAACATCCAACAAACGTTCGACAACCTCATTGAACTAGAGGGTGGCCCGTGGGCCAGAAGTAGGGAGTTAATTTTCATGCTAATTTGAATGAAGGACAGTTAACCCATCACTAACTCATTGTGCCCAAGACCATACACGTGTGCAGATTTTGACCGCATAGTTTATCAAAAGGGAGGGCCACAGGGTGAAGATTTCTAGAGAGATTCCATAAGCTTTCCATCCTATCACTCGTGCCAACAGAATGACATTTTGAAAGACACTTCTTAATACCAAGCACCTTAGAGTTCGATATTTAAAGTACTAGGAATTTAGCGGAGAGAAGGAAATACAAGCACACCTAATTACCTCTGGCAAATATATGCGAAGATGGTTGAGCAACGAAATGTACTTTGGGCTTCTAGCCTGCAGCTTAGAGGCAAATGTTCGCGGGGTAGTATCACTAAGATTCGCTCCTGCGATATGATTGCCATGGTAATAATTCCTGATTCCATTGTGGTTTTCCACTGCTTCAAGCACTGGAACATTCTCTCTCGTTAACCAATCAAACTGATGAACACCTTTCACTTCAACAACAGCAGGAGAGACAGGATTCAAGGCAAACCATGAGTGCATGCCTGCGTAAGTTTTCTTGTCTGTGATGACATGAAATACAATCTTGTCCGGCTTTAGAGATGATTGGATGGCAGAAGTGACCACAACCGAAGCAGCAAGAATATTATCAGTTGCTAAGATGAAATGGTAGTACGAGTTGTCAGAAAGAACAGGGAGCAGTTCTGGTGAAGGCAACTGTTTACGTGCATGAGCATTGGAAGAGTACTCATCAGTCAAACGCAAAGAGAGACAGTGGATGCCTTTCGGAATGGCACTTGCGGCAAAGTGTTTGTTCATTAGTTCTGCAAACTTCGATTCCCTAATTTCCCTCTCAGACCTCTCCATCTGTGCAGAAAAAAAATTTATTAGCTGAAGAACATGTGCAAAACAAGGCTGGTCTATATTGAATGTCTCATGTATAACTAAGCACAGGAAGAGAGTGCAATCTCAAAGTCAAATATGCCAACAACGTGGTCACTGCGATAAAGAACAACACCACAAATTGGACATAAAAAAGAACCAGCAACATGCAGAAATATTTGGCTTATATCGTGCACAAGGTTTTCAACGTATACATTCTTGTATACATAAAAACCGATAATCCAGTTCGAGGTTGCAGCATCAAAGTTGTCAAGGGGCAGGATAGAACACCCTTTCTACTACAAAAAGCTGTCAATTGTGTAGTTATGTTGTGTTTAATACAGTGACGAAACTCATTAGGACACACCATCAGAACGTCAATTACCATAGCATATATAGTTACTTACCTTATTCTGGTAAGTTCTTCAACTACTACATGAACAATTGTATCAAGAAGCTTAGAAGGTGGGAGGTAAAAAAACCTTTTTAACTATACCACCTTTTCCCCATAAGAAAGCACAAAAGAAGAATTCAATGCAAACATGAGAAAACCAACATACTATAATGTTTTTAAAGCCTTACTAGGACAGTTTTTAGACCACAATTATGCAAGTTATGCAAAAAATATTTTTATATAACTAGCTTCTGCTTAAATGTAGGTCAAAATGGAACAAATGACAGAGGCCTTGTACTTCATATCTCTTACAATTGGGATGACAACCAGCTCCACAACCCAACCAAACAAATAAAACCTTCCAAGGACCCAAACAAATAAAACTTTCCAGCCACCAGTTTTTTCGTCGAACATGTTATTGTCAACTTGAGAGGGTATAAACCACCCTAATATTCTCCTCTTAGAAAAGGTGCCCAGCCCAACAATATGATAATCAGGGAGCGTGTATAGATATACGTCTATATAAAAAACCAACATCATACCATCCCCTTCAAAATCAGAGCAAAGTCCTTCGCATTGTACTTATTGCTTTTCATTTCAGAAACAAGTTGACTAAAAGAGTCGGGCAGCTTTAGGCCATCAGGAATTTCCTCAGAGCTAACTTGATTGAGGATCTTGTAAAAGTCTCTAACCAATCTCTGCTGCCACAACATAACGACAAGTTTGCGTCTTCATAAAATTTCAATAATAAAAATTGTAAATAACATGAATCATAATTACTTCACTTGAAAGAAACAAGGGGAAGAAGAAGAAATGGACTTACCCCTGAATCATCAACCCTGCCGAGAAGCCTTGGTCCCAACCGCCTGCCTAAACAATCTTAATCATGCGAGAAAGAAAGAAGCAAGACATAGTAAGCCATTACAATCTTAACGAAAATTTAGAACCGATAGACCATGACACCCAAGCAAAGCCATGCACGGAAGCGCACACAAGAAACAAGAAAATGTAATTTGCAAGAATGCAAATATAGTAACAGCATTAATGCATGCATACGTAAAGAAAATTTCAAGGCTAAAAGCAGATCATAAAAAGAAACAAAACAATTGGCGTAGCTATACCATCGGGTCTACCAATATGATACCATATGCCTTACCAAGATCAAACGACGGCCACAGTACGACTAATTGACAAAGAAGAGTGAGGCAACATAAACCAAGAATTATACACTTTTAACAAAGAATGGTGCACATGACTTGTGCTTGCAGTAGAATGTGTTTCATTTTCTCGAAAAAAATTGCACTAGGGGCAACTACCTCCATCCACTCTAAGATCATTCCAGGAGGGAAAATCTATTAATTTCAACTGGCAAAGGTTTTAGCAATATTTTCAACTAATCAATATCATACCTAATTAGTGAATAAAATATTGTTAACCACTCAACATTATTCCTAATTAGTAATACTAGGAAAAGGTTAAGAGAGGATAAATGTCCATGGCATGTATATATAGACGACAGTTTGCTAAATTGTTGATGTTCATAACGACAATATCAACCTCTATGTCCTGACTCAGAATTCAAGTCCTTGCTATAATCAAGACCCTATGCTTAATATATTCCAAGCAGCTGAAGAAACTTCAGATAATGTGGACATTAATCTTTACGTTTCTTTTGACAATGTTATCTCAATCATTTATACAGCGTGACCCCCGTCCTCGTTTAAGCTATATGACGCAGACGATGTGAACAATGATGTCATAGGTAACCTTTTGATGCAAAGTTCAAGTGACAAATTAGGCTGTAAAACCAAACATGACCGATTTAATGTTGTGAATTAGATCCAAAGGGAAGGAGCTGGTCTGTACTAACAGGGCCTAGCTGATGCCAAAGTTGATCCTTCTTAACTTCATGGGTACCCACTAAACAGCCGGCATATATACATTCCAAGCTACACACTCCTGCTCTGATTCAGGATACTACTAAAATATCACACGCGGAGGGGTTTTGAATGATATTTAATGCTTGAAAGGAAAAATGTAGTTCATGTTAATCACCTTGCTCTAGTTCCAGAAAGTTTGACAGTATAAGTAACAGATAATCATTTGATGAGAAAATGGTAGTCATTTTTCTATATCATAACTGTGAACCTAAGCATGGCAGCCTTAATGGAACGCTTCACAATGCAGCGCCTTGTGCCTATATTTTGCTTGGACTTGAGAAGAGCTTTTTGGTTGCTTTGTGTTTCGGATAAGTGCACTGCCCAGTCTTGACAAACAACTTATGAAACTAACTCCAATTTCCAAAACAGAGAATAGCAATTATGTGGATAATTGTGTGCAAAAATGATGGACATGCATACGAGAGTATCTAACCACTCACAGGAAGGGGCTAAATCAACCTGCTGTATGGCAATCCATCCCTCCTTTAGTTGTTTCAGATAAAATTACCCAGGTAATACTGGGATCTTTAACTCTTGAAACTGTACTGTTTACCAATCCCTCTAAATTAGGAGCTCTCTTGTTTCCTTAGAAGATAAAGGAAGTCAATTCTGAGAGTTTCAAAAGCTTAGCTACAAAATGAAAAGGAAAATCTAAGACTCCTGAAAGATTGGATCCAATCAGGAACTTGAGGCACCGGAAGAAAAAAATGTTGTTATAGTTTTTCCGGCACATAAAACCTTTTAGCAAATGTTAGAAAATATATTATTCAACAATTGTAACAATCATTACTTTTTCAGTTTTATATGAACCTGATGTTAGGATAAGGCAGTTATTGTTGAAAACTATAAGTTGCTGAAACTGGAAGTATGTCCGAATAGAACGATCACCATTTTATTCCAGCACAATTATCTAATACTTTTTGCTTTGACCAATCATTAAGTGGAACAAAGTATTTATCATCAGATAAAAGAATAAGGAGAAAAGAAGAACACAGACATATATCTGCCTTTAAAACTTTGAGAAGACATCCACAAATCGGCAAAACCAGCATTGGAACATCAAAACACTGTATTCCATACAGTCTACCTAGTATTAAAACACGCATTTGGTACTCTCCCCCTACCATGAACAATACATGTAAATACAAAAATGTTCACCGACTGCAATATTCGCTAGAACCAGAAGTACTTAAACAGAAGTCGTCTTCAATTAGATTGATAAACCAAGGATTACAATCCAGTATCACCTGTATCAAAAGAGACAAAATAAAGCTGAAGCTCAGATCTCTCTCGCATCTCAAAAATTGCAACTAAAGCCACATTGCGACGAGGATTCTACCATAAGGCAGAACAAAATCAAGATCTAATCTTGCGCAATCACAAAGCAAGACACAGCGCACACAGATATCAACAGGCAACAATCGGTAGATAGCGCAACGGGCAATATTGAAAAAGAAGAACCAAACAAAAGATGGATGTACCGAATGAGGAACACTTGTTGACACCTTCGAGGGTAACAAGGGCGGTGAGGATGAAGACGAAGGGCAGCAGGAAGGCGAGGATGAGGATGGTGTGGAAGAGGGTGCGGTAGGAGATGTGGCGAGCTGCTACCTTGATCTTCATCAAGTCAACGAAGCCATTGCTGCTGCTCGATATTGTTATGCTTCTCATGCTAGGTGACAACCGGAGCTGCATCCTCCTCGACCCCTCCCGATAAACACGCCCTAATCCCGCCCCTCCCGCCCGATTTCTCCCCTTTCCCCGCCCTCAGGCCTCTCACCATCAGATCCACCGACACTTTTGCACGATTTCCACGATCCGGATTGCACTTCTCCAACGGATTCCGTCAGCTTCGGTCTTTTCGGAGACCGTCGCATTGAGGTCCCTTCCCTTCAGTGATTTGCCAGAACTAGGGTTTTGGATTGTGCTGATTCTGATTTCGATTCGTTTGATCGATTCACAGAGGTGAAATCCTAGAGAGAGAGAGAGAGAGAGAGAGAGAGAGACAGGGAGAGCGCGGTATTTGCGTGTATCGTTTTCTTGCAATTGGGTCGGATCTATGATTTCTTTTTTCTCTCTCTGGCCTGTGGGGGGATTATTTATTTATTATTGCTTTTCCTTCTTTCTTTCCTTTTTTTTTTTTTGGGTAATGATTTGTTTGTGTTTTTCTATTTCCGGCCCGGGTCAAAACCGTGTTTTGTTAGAGAGAGAAAGTGAGGAGAGAGAAAGGGAGGGAAGTGTGGATGGTTTGACCTTGAGAGAGTTCAGACTTAAGGGGAGGGGGGTACGTGGCCTAAGACTGTGGACAAGATTTGTGATTACATTAATAAAGTTATTATGTGTAAAAATAAAATTAATAATATAAAATTTTGTTAAAAAAATAAACAATACGTATAAGTCTTTATTGTTATATTTAATAAAATAAATCTTAAATTACAGAAAATTAGTTAGTCATACGTGTCTAAAAATAAGTTAACAAAATATTATCATAATATCAAACTTGGCCTTTAAATTTTATTTTAACTATATTTTTTAATAAATTTTAATTTTAAAAAACTAAACATATTTTTATAGATAATTATTTACCGATTAAGATTTTTATTTTGTGTCACTCTTAAAGATTTTCTTAGAATGTCACTTGTCCACATTGTAAGTTAGTATTTATGTGGAACCAAAAAAGTGTTATATTAAATTATGTTTCTCACTTAATAAATAGAGTAGTGTAGAGGGTCTTCAATTTTTTGGGCTGAAATTAAGGTAATAATATTGGCGGGCTTAGAGGGTTTATGCCTACCATGTGGGTTTACTTTTTGGGATGTGAACTCAACTTACCACTTTTGGGTTGCGAAAATTATTACATTAATATTAATATTAATATTTGTGTTAGATTGCTGGAATATTTCATAGGTATAGTTAGCGGCACTCAAATAGTAATGTGTTTTGTATTAGGCAAATCCGATTTTGTATGTCTAGTGTCTCCTACTCTAATTACGATATGGGCACTTTTGGTGATAGGCTGTTTTGGGTATGGAAAAGGCAAGTTTGTAAACATTAATATTTTATGTCTAAGTAGGGCGCGGTATTGAGTTGGTAAAATTTTTCATGTTTTATCGAGTTTTCAATATATTCGGGTATTCTTTCGAGTTGATCTTGTATTTTTTAATTAAGTTCGACTTTCATTACAGAAGGAAAAGTGAATAATAATTTGATAATCGTGTATGACTTATCAGTAGTATCTGAGTTGAGTTAATGAACTTAATATTGGACGACGTACTTTTTTGGCTCATAAAAGCAAGTATTTCCCATATGCGCCCAATCTCTGTGAGACCAATTAGCCCCTGTGAATCTGCTCGATGTGAAAGATGAACTCTTGCCGTTACGCCATAACATAAGTGTCTTGACAACACAGGCGGCATGACGGCCCTTTTCGGTGATGTGATATTCATGGTGCTTGTTGAGAGATATATACTTTCACATTGGGTATCTATTCCACATCGGGTAAATAATAAACAATACTTCAATGCATATATCTTGTAAGCCTCTCCCCTCATTGTCATTTGATTTTGAGGTAGATGCTTTCACATGGTATCAGAACTGGTCAATCCAGGCACAATTCATAATTAGTTCTTCGCCGTCAGCCAGTCAATTTCTCCCACATGCTAGGCCCAATCAACAAATCAGTCGGACCACACGTGAAGGGACGTGTTAAGAGATATAAACCCCACTTTGGTATCAATCTCCCATCGGTAAATAATAAACAATACTTCAATATATATACATCTTGTAGGCTTCTCCCTTCATTACCAATTAGTTTTGAGGTGGATGCTTTCACAGTGTCAAAGCCAGTAGTCAAAATTGGAAATGGATGGAGTTTCATCTAACTATGGTGTCTGATGCCTTTTGTTAAGACTTTGTAGCCAAATTAGTTATGCGAGCATTTACACATAGAAAACTCTGTAATGGAGAAAACATTGTAATGGCGCATTCTTCTGTTCTTGTGTACATTCAGAGTTCTACTCCTATGGGGGCAAAGAATTAAACTTGCTCTTTTGTTAGAAAGTGCAAGTCGCATTTTTTACTACATAATACCTTAGTGATGCCAAAAACAAAAGCTTTTCCATTACAAACATCAAAAGAAACGACCTACAAATATCACAAGTGCAACAATCTAATCTCGAGTCGGCCTAATCCATTCGATACTTCCACTCGATACGTGAATATACCAAATTTTGAGTATGACGGGAAGGAAGGCGATGGGGGGTTCATTACGTATGAGTCTTCTAAAAGAAAAAGAGAATAGATATTTGATCTCCACTTTACCGTTAAAGCAGATACATAGCAATACAAACAAAGTTTTTGGCAATAAAAATGGAGCGAAAATAATATAAAGTAAAACCCAGCCATTAGTTAGTTTCCAAAAGAAAATGTCTAACTGCCGAAAGAACTTTTGAGTTGATAACTGTTGAGGGTCAAAGGAAGAGAAGAGGAACAAAAATAACATAGCATAGTAATCATTGGAGAGTAAGTCGTCAAGCACTTTGGCCAGTTGTTTAATTAAGGTTGTCAAAGTCATGCACAAGAGGATGTGGCATAATTTATAACGTTAAGCATGGGATACAAGCATCTTAATATGGTCAGCTCCAGCATCCTTTACCAATTCAAAGATGATGGAAGACATTTTTCTGTTCTTTCCCACCCCTAGTATCTAGAGATTTTCAGACTCAATTGTGAACCCACCCCAAGTGTCTCAATATTTTCAGACTCAAAACATGAAAGCAAAAGGTCTTCCTGGTTACACTATCACATTAATTTAAGAGAAAGCTTTTCTTTTAATTACATTGAATTGATTGGGTGAAATTAAGCACGTTGTAAAATCATGCAAAAGAACATCCAAATCATAATTTTAAAACGTCTTATACTTGTCACTAGCCTTTCGACGAAGAAAAAGAGAAAGGGTGTGGATTCAGATGCTCAGCATAATTGAAGGCCTCGCTTGGGAAGTATTCTTAGAAGTTGACCAAGTCTTGCACGAGCTAATCAAAAAGTCAAAATCATAGAGAAACTTTTATTATAGGACAACTCTATTACCCAGACTAATTTTGATGATGCTATCACGATATCAGCTCTTTAAAAATTTGCGAAAGATGATTGGAAAAAGATTATTGCAAATCAATCAAAATGGACTCACCAGTCATCTCTTCCACGTGCCAGTATCAAATTGAAGGTTAAATTTGATTTTCATATATGTTTGGTAATACTTTATTTTGGTTCCCCCTTCAACAGGTAGCTTTAGCTTATCGATTATTGTTTAACCATCTCCACCGGATGACATAGTTATCATCCCTTGCATTCCAATACAGGCAAAACATGATCAGGGTGAATGGGCATGATTAACGTCATCGAGCGATGGATGGACGCGAAAGCTAAAAACAGCAACGCTAGAGGGCAAATCGGTGAAAGCGGAAGCGCCCTCTAAAGGAAGAGCAATGTCTTCTTTAGAATGATTTGGATGCTTAGACCTCGTATACGTACACAACAAAAGTCCTCATATTTCATGAATCTCACCCTTTCTCGGACTTGCACCCACACACCCACATTCTAGAGCAATATGTGGGTCAGTCCAAAAGATATTTCTTCCCTATTTAAAAGCAATGTCACATGGTTTGTTTCGGTGAGTAGGAGACAATGCCCGAATTTTCCAGTTGATCAGTTAGTAGATGTACTGTAATTAAGCTTTCAAGTCATATGAACTAGTTTATCAGCAAAAATCAATAGAATCCAACATCAGGAGTCCTTTTCTTAACATGATCTGTTAACTGTCCTAATTTGATTGTTCCTTCCAATCCTGCAGCATATGTGCCTTTGTTTTCCAAAGACCATGATGGATGCATATGCTTTTATGTTGTGCCTTTTATCAACTACTACTATGACAGTTGCCTGAATGGCATTAAAAACTTTTACAGTATCCATAGTCAGTGGCTTCAGGGCTGTTTTGGGTGTAGCCTAACTTTTACAAAGATAATTTTCTGTGGAATACGCAGAGCTGTGAAAGTAGTATGATATCATTCGTAGGAAATTGCTAATGCAAATCTACACTACGAGCCTGTGCACCACCAAATACTCCTATACGAACCAGAAATCATGTTTATCTCAACTGCAGTATGCAATAATGCTGTGATTACATACATATCGATCCTCAAAAGAAAAGATCCATGGTCGTATGTGTGTGTGCGCCTGTATAAACACAGCCAAAAATACACATGTACCTTGTGCAAGGCTAACGATAGATGAGTTTTCCAGCAACCCAATACACTGTGGACAGTTATGTGTTCTATATTGCACTCTTCAACTATTTCGAACACTTCTGCAACGCTTCACTGTGTCTGGTAAACAAAAGGAAAAAGATTAAGTTTAATCCTGAAGAAAATGTGCAAAATATTATTATGCATCCAAACTTGAGAATGTATGAAAAAGAATTCTAAGTCTAGTGATTGATGCAAGTCCTTCCACATTTTGAAACAGACCCTTCAAATAACATGCACATAAAACCAATCCAACGGGAAATAGAACCCGTTAAAAAGAGGAAAAGAAACTCAGTGTAATGATATCTCAAACCATAAAAGCAATTTTATGAATATCTACCTTCATACACATTTGTCGGACTGCAATACGATATCAGTGAGAACATACAGACAAATCAGGTACAAATCCTGGTTTAATGCAGTATCCATGGCGTTGTTAGTGGCAGATATCAATGGAAGTCCTTGGGAGATGCATCCTTTGAATGAGACCCCAAACCAACATGCTTATCATTTACCGAAATTCCCCTGTTCCATCCTCCTTGCGCAGTATACGAAATCAAAAGCTCCAAATACCTTTGACGTTCGGAAGTGATGCCTGTCGACTAAAGAAACTCCTGCACATCTATTTAGAGTTGTTCGACATCCAACCAAGTAAAGCTGCTTAAACCGATGCTCTGACGTCAGAATCATGGACTAAACAAAATTGTACAATTTACGGGGGCTGCCAATAGATTTGACTCCCCCCTACAAGTTCCATGAACATCAATCAGATTTAGCATAGAGATCTGCTTATAGCCCTTCTTCGCAATAGCTGAATTCACTCGCAAATAAACTCTCAAACAAGTCTTCCCTTCTGATTAATGAAAACACTGATCAGTAAACGCGCAGCTGCACTAATTACTGACACTGTCCAATGATGGACCTCTAATTCAGTTAGATCTTTCAGCTTTAACAATGAACTTGCTCAAGAAGTAGCAGCAAAGGCGCTAACCAATATTTGCAATATTTCCGATCTTAACCGAACTGTGCGCTGGAGCTTTTCTTAATCCTACGGCATTCATCATGTGCCTCACGTTCTCTGCCTCTTTCCACCTTCCAACTGCAGCATAGATTTTTGCCATCAATACATAATTTCCTGTATTGTTAGGCTCTATCTCGAACAGCCACCTGGCAGCCACCTCTCCCAGTTCAACATTCTCGTGTATCACACATGCACCGAGTAGTGCACCCCAAACAGCATGATTAGGTCGAAAAGGCATTTGTTCGATTAGCTCGTAAGCTTCCTCAAGCCGATCTGCACGACCAAGAAGATCAACCATACATGTGTAGTGTTCGGCATGAGCGAGTGCACGGTGACTTTTCAGCATGTACTTGAATAAGCTCAGACCCTCATCAACCAGACCTGCGTGGCTACAAGCATGCAAAACAGATGTAAAAGTGACTTCATTCGGTTCGACCCCAGATTGAACCATCTGACTGAAAAGAGAAAGAGCAGTCTCCCCGTGCCCATGCATTCCATAACCAGCTATTATAACACTCCACACAAAAATGTCCTTATACTTCAACGATATCCCATCAAAGATCTTGTGCGCATAGTCTAAACGTCCAGACTTGGAGTATATATCTAGCAAACCAGTCATTACTTCAACTCTTGAAAGAAACCCGGTTTTTACTAGGTAACTATGAACATTCATTGCTTGTTGCAGATCTGCGAGAATGGAGTACGCCGGAAGGAGGCTGTTCAACGTTGCATCATTTGGATCTACTGCTTCCCGCAGCATTTCTTTGTAAAGTACAATTGCTTCTCTTGCAAGCCCATTAGTAATGCACCCTGAGAGAATTGCATTCCATGGGACTGTTCTCTTTTTTGACGTTCTCCTGAACACTCGAAAGCTGAGTGTCATGGACTTGCAGTTAGCATACATGTCTATAAGAGCAGTTTCTACGTTTACATCGGATTCAAGTTTTTGCCGTGTCGCCCAGCCATGTAAGCACTTACCGTACTTCAAATAATGCATATTGCCACATGCCGAGAGAAGACAAGCCATAGTAAATGCATTAGGCCTTACACCTTCAAGCTGCATTAGCGGGAAGAGCACTAGTGCGCTTCTCAAATCACAGTCCAGAATGTACCCATTAATCATGGCAGTCCATGTAACCACATCTTTCTCACCCATCTTATCTAATACAGCTCGGGCCTCATCCATCCTACCACACTTGGCATACATATCCAGTAATGCATTCCTAACAGATAATTTGTGACCCAAACCCTTGTCTTCTATCAATCTATGAACCTCTCTGCCTGCATCCAAGTCCTTCAAATAACCACAAGCTGGCAGCACTGAAACTACAGTGGCGCAATCGGCTTCAACTCCCTCCTCCACCATTTTCTTCAAAATCAGTAAAGCCTCACTGGCACTTCCATTTTTATAATACCCACTAATCATCGTGTTCCAAGAAACAACAGTTCGCTCCAACATCGTACTAAAAACCCGTTCCGACGCCTCTTTGTCACCACAATTCATATACATTGCCAGCAAAGAATTGCCAACAAATGTATCTGAAACAAAGCCGTTAGTGACCGTCAAACAATGCAAGGAAGCTCCCAATTTAAGCAACAAAAGGTCACCACACGCCTTTATCACAAATGGGTATGTGTGTTTGTCGGGAATCGGATGACCAGAGGCAAGCATTTCAACGAACAGTTGGAGTGCGGTGGACGATAACCCATTCTTCGTGTACATTTGTAACATGGTTTTGCACGACCGTAAGGTTATATGAGGCAACTCATCAAACAGTTGGCGCGCATATGGTAGATGGCCACAGAAGGCATACGTTGAAGTAAGGAGAGAAAGGAGGTAGGTGGATTTGTTGGATGATAGGAGGCCGGAGATGACGATGTGGGCATGAAGCTTCTTGGTGTTTGTGAGGGATTTGATGGCGGCGTAACGGTGCAACAGTGACTCACATTGTGCTGCGGTGGCGGCGGCGGTGTTGGTTGTAGTGGTGGCCCCGGAGGTGGAGAGGAGGTGGTTGAGTTTGAGTAGAGCCTGTGATGTGCCATTCATGAGTTCGTGATTAATAGATGAATCATGCCCCGATCAATTAAACAACGCATATATGGAGAGCTTACAAAATGTTAAGACCTAATTTTGGCCATACTAAATTCTGACTCTAGTCGTACTTCAAAGATGGAACAAATCGCAAAAATTTTAACGTTAAATTATCTCACGTCATTGTTCCGACCACTGTAACAGAAGTTTTTGAATTCAATGTTGCAAAAATCTTTCCGGAGGGAAATGTTTAGTTATAAACGCCAGTTCATATTCAGGACTTCAGTTATCAACAGTTGGACTATTACATGGGAGTTCCCAACATGATAGATGATAAGCGGGAGGACCTCGGAGAGGCTGCTTAGAGCGAAGTGACAGTTCATGATGGCACACAAGCCAATAGTCCAAAGCCTTATAACTCTCAAAATCTCAACCTCGTGGGAATACCATCAACTTATATAGGAGTTTACAACTTTGAATGTCATTACGCTAAGGCATACACGATATTGTCTCGTTGGGAGGAATTTGCAACTTATTTGTATTGACACAAGAGGCCGCTACGATTACATCACGTAAGTGACCTTCAAGCATTGTACGAGAAGAGACCTTCAAGCATCGTATGAGAAAATGCATCCTGCGCATGCATTAAAAGAGTGATTTGCAAAATTGTGGAGACGAGTCCAGTTTGTCGGACAAGGACCAGCATGTTAGCCATACACGAGAAAGACACCAACAAACTCAGCTCACAAACAGACCTTGAAGGCAAGGCTGCAAATCAAGTCTACCGTCAGCCTCTTCCTTGAGAAGTTTTAGGATCAGTAAAAACTAACAATTAGAACAAATTGCCAAAAAAGAAGAAAAAAAAAACTAATTTCAACCCAAGAGTTCCACAAATTTGCAGGAATAAGACCTAAGCAGATCCTGCCCTTCATTTTACACCCTTCTTGTTCATAAAATCAGCTCGAGCTTCCATCTTCACAGGCAATGGAGCAGAGAATACAAAACTCCCATCTCCTTCTTGGTCATGCTTCCTCATTCCATAATCACCTCCAGCTCCCAAATTTCTTCTTGGGCCTCTTTCATCATCACTGTTTTGGGAGGACCCTTCATCCTCTGTATGAGTTTCCTCATCATCCTCACACTCCTTGGAAGGAACTCCAATTTCTTCAACTCCTCTGCAAAGATTGTCAAGAAGCTCTCTCCCATCAGTGCTGTCAAAGTCCCCACTTGATATAGGCCCATGGCTGCTTGGGAAAACCCGATACACATTTCCATTATCTGCAAAGCTTACATTTTTCTTCATCTTAGCTTGAACCCCAACATACCTCTTCAACAAACCCCTGCGCTTGTTCTGAGAAACACCATGTTCAATCTCCACATCCTCCTCCTCCTCCTCCTCCTCCTCCTCCTCCTCCTCATCACAGACCCTAGAAGATCCATGAAATTTTTTTAATTGCTCCTTCCATTTTTCCAATTCTCTTTCATCCCCTGCCAAAACCCCCAATTTACTAGGTCTAATTCTCTCTTCACGTTCTAAAACACTAGATTTGGTTCTATTTCCACCACATTTCAAATTCTTCACCGCAACTTCTCGCCTTTTCACAGAAACCTCGTCAAGAAACTTCAAAAAAGGGATTAATTCTCGGCTAATAGACCTTTTACCTTCTCTAATCATCGGATCAACACCCTGCAAGCAACCCCATGTAAGATCTCCTAATAACATAATGCCAGACTAAAGAAATGCATAGACACAAGAACAATACACGTCGTATTAATGGTTTTTACCTGAATTGAGTCAAGCTTGACAAGCAAGTCCATAGCTTTGCGAGATAGAGTTCGAGAATCGAAGTACATCTTGTCAGATAGGGAGGATTTGAGGGCACTAAGAGTGGATTTGATGAAAGCGAGGTCTTTAAGCTGACGCAGGGTTCTTGATCTGCGAACGAGAAAGGCTCTGAAGTGGGCTTGGATGGTACGGGCGGCGGCGTCACGGAGAGGAAAGGTAGCGGAAGAGCGGCGGTGGAGGGAGGACTCGAGAGCGGCGATGCGGTGGAGGAGGGAGGAGACATTAGGGTCTATTTGTTCGTCTTCTTGGTATTTTGGGGGGTGGTGGTGGTGGTGCTTTTTGGACTTCTGGTTTTGTGTGTGGATCTGAGGTGGGGGGTACTGGATTCGGTGGGTCTGGGGGGTATACGGTGGGCTGGGGTATGGGGAGTAGGGGTAGGCTTGAGGAGGTGGCTGGAGGAGGTGAGAGATGATGGATTGGACTATCGGGTCTGCTGGAGGGGGGCAGTGGGATGCAGGGCAACGGCAGCAACAAGGGGTCGAGGTTGTGGTGGTGGTGGTGGCGGTGGCTGTGGGGTGGCTGTTAAGGTGGTGGCAATGGTGGTAGGGGTGGGGATGGGGGTGGTGAGAGGCCATTTGGGGAATCTTTCTAGCGAAAATAGGGCTGAAAGAGGGCTTAACTACGCTACACAGTCTCCAGTCTACACTAGCAACTCAAAAGTTGAAGTTGATGGCGTTGCTTGGGCGCTTTTGGGGTTGGCAATCTTTGGATTGGCCTACAAAAGTATCAAATATTATTAGGGGTGAGACTAAATCTATACCGTATTGTCTTTTTTAGTGTCAAAACATGTTTATTTGGTAACGAAATGTAAATGCATTATTATTCGTAATTTACTTGGGTAATTTCAAAACATTATTTCCGTTGTGCCAAGAATTTGGGAACCAGAGCTTGGACTTCCAGAGAAGAACTAGACTTCGTAAGCCCATAATCATTGGTCAACTTGAAAGAAGCTCATGAGGTTGACTCTTAACATCAATACTAACGTTCATTTTATATGATTTTCTTTCTAAGACATGTTGTCAGTTTTAAATTTTAATTAAACAACATGCTTTGTTTTTAAGTAATAAGTTTCTCGTAATAGAAAAAAAAATACATGTGATGAAGGCTACCGTACCGAGAAAAAAATTGATCCTAAAAAGAAAGTGCAAGAGAAAGGCGATAAACATGAAGCAATGAATTATTATTATTATCATTCTCTAGTTTTTAACGTTAAACTGTTCTAAAAGCCAATAATAAATCTCTTATAGGGCTTGGAGAGACCACTGTGGGCTGTAATTTAACAAAAGTTAAAGTTTAAGCTAATTCAGGTATCCGATTTGTTCTTCGTTGATATGTTGTTGTAGAGCATGCGAAAAGGAGAGATGGAAAGATAATGACATGATAGAGGAAAAGGCATAACACAAATATATCACAAGAACCTCATTAAGCACACCAAACGAGCAAAATTTAAGGGCATTGGCGTACATGTCTTAATTGCACAGTTACGTTAACAGTGCAACTCCTCATTTTTATTTTTTTTTGCATTTTGTGTTAAGCTCCTTATAAAATTGGATTGAAGATTTAAGTAATAAGTTTCTTGTAATAGAAAAAAAAATGTACGTAATGAGAACTACCATACTAAGAAAAACATTTTGATCACAAGTAGACCTGGTAAACGGGTAAATCCGCCGGGTACGGGTAAAAACCGACCGGGTACGGCTAAAATCGGGTCGGGTAAATTTTACCCGATTTTTCCCGGGTAGCCATTTTTAAGATCCGTACCCTACCCTGGCGGGTAGGGTATTACCCGCGGGTAAATAATTTAAATATTAATTTTTTTATAATAAAAAATTAATTACTATAAAATAGTAAAATACCAACTTTTTAGGGCTATTTTTTTTCTTTTTTATTTCTTTTGCTTTTTCAGCTTTCTTTTGTCTTTTCAGCTAACTAACATGTTCGGTGTTCCTCATTTCACCAAAAAATAAAAATTATATCAACTGAAATATTAAATACCATATCCCATTTCCCTCCCACAATCCAAAATAAAGCAAATTAAATTTCCAATATATATACAATCATATTCCTACTAAGTACTAACAATCCAAAATACAACAACTACAACTAAATTTCAACAGATATATCATATCATAATTCATATGCACTTCTCTTAAAATAAAATAAAAAATCACATGCATAAATAATGAAAAATTAAATCTTCCATTCCTCGCAGAATTCGTGTCGATTGAAGGTGAATAGCAGCGTCGCAGTGGTGATGCAACTTCAGATCGGCGGTGGAGGAGCGGTGCAGATCTGTGAGGAGGCGGCGGTGGCGCAGATCGGTGAGGAGGTGGCGGCGCAGATCTGTGAGGAGGTGAGTGTGACGCAGCAGATCTGTGAGGAGGCTATGGCCGACGATAGGTGGCGATCTGCGGTGGCTTTGTTAGTTGTTAGAGTGAGGTGGAAGACGGCGTGATGGCGGTCGACTGAGAAGGGCGGCGGCGATGGTAGAGAGGAAGGGGACGGCGTGAGAGAGAGAGAGATGGGAGTCTGAGAGGTGAGAAGTGGGAAGAAAAAAGAGAGTGAATGTGATTAGGGCACAAAATACTATTATATACGAGTGAAAACCAGGTAACCCGCAATCCGACCCGAAAATTACGGGTCGGTTCGGGTAAGAGTCTATTTTCGACGGGTATTCAAAACATGTACCCGTACCCTGTATTTTGGCCCGGGTACGGTTCGGATAACGGGTCCGGATAGATTTTTGCCAGGTCTAATCATAAGAAGAAAGTGCGAGAGAAAGCCAGTAACACGAAGCAATAAATTACTATTATCATTCTCCAATTTTTAAGGTTAAACCGTTCTCAATGTCATTGGTAAATCACTTATAAGACTTGGAAAGACCATGGTCAGCTCTAATTTAGCAAAAGTTTAAGTTTAGGCTAATTCAGGTATCCAATTTATTCTTCATTGATATATTTGTTGTAGAGCATGCAGAAAAGAGAGATGGAAAGAAAATGACATGATAGAGGAAAAGGCGTAACACAAATACGTCACAAGAACCTCACTAAGCACACTAAACGAACAAAATTTAGGGGAATTGGCGTAAATGTCTTAATTGCATAGTCACGTTAACGGTGCAACTCTTTTTTTTTTCCTTCTTCCCTTTTGTGTTAAGCTCCTTATAAATTACGGAGTACGGAGTACTTCGTAGGATAGTACAATAACACATATAAATTAGCATACATACAAGTTAGTTAATTTGTTCCTCGATTCTTTTACCTCGTACATATACCATCAGACATAAACACATTCACAGAGTGACATAAGAATGTTGCTAAATCATTGTTGTTTCTTATTCTTTGTAAATAGGATGCGCATCCTACCAATTCAAATTATTTTCTATTGAAAACTCCATTAAAGAAACTTTTTCACCCTATAGTGACAAAACAGGCTTTTGGATTTAGTAGAAAGTTGGGTGGTGCGTAGTACCAAAACTACCATTCGAGGCTTTCTTTTTTTTTTCTTTGTAAAAATTAGATTGAAGATTTGATACCTTGAAAAAAGGTCTATGATTTGCGCGTTCCGTTCGAAATTGCACGTTCAGAATCCGCTCCGTTAATGTCCGCCTTTACCATTAGTTGTTACCAAAAAACAGACAAATGTAGGCCTTACCATTATTACTGCGTGTAGAAAGGCAGGTGAAGTCGAGAGTCCATCTCCCTGTGTCCCGTGATTTGGTGAGATGTCAGAACGTGACTACGCACAACAAGACGCCAGGCTCCATCTCTCGATGTCTCCCCCTCCAATGAACAGATAGCCTTCTTAACTAGTTTTCCTGCGGTACCAGCAGGAGTGAGATTCTTGCACGGAGAGGTTAGAGAGCCAGAAAGAAAGAGAGCACCAAGTATGGCAACTTCACTCAACTCTGCAACTTCACCTCCAACAGACACCTTGCCGCATTGCTGTTCAATCTCGCGTTGCATCAACAAACCCTCCAAGCTGTTTTTGACGAGAACCTCCTACTCACGCAGCTTGAAAGGGTCGGTTTCGGCGGCGAAGAACATTTCGAGTGAGCCAAAGCAGAAATTGAAGGACACCATCACCGAAGAAGGTTTGATTTCATCTCTACGCAACGATTTTGATTGGACTAACGTATTGGTGTGATCAAACGCATAGGTCCATCGTGTAGCTTTTGACTCTCGATTATTCTTCTTGACTTGTTTCTGTTTTGTGGTTTACGTGACTATTGTGATGTTCCGGTTCTTGTTTTAATTAAAGCTCTCCGGTATCATAGTTCGTAAGCCTAATTCAACTGTCGGAAGGAGGTGTTAAAGAATTAAATTGTGGAGCTCACTATGCCGAGACTTCCAGTTTCCAGTACTAGAAGAGAAAGGCTCACACAAGTAACTCTTCAGGATGTATACCTTGCGACTGATCATGAGTTTACGCAAATTCATGAAGGAAAAAGCTTTCATTGGATGGGTTGAAGTGTTGCAAATTGTCTTTTATGACTAGAGTTCCCATGTTCGTGGTAATAATCCGAGATCGTTAATCTATGATCTTCGTGGTCTCTCCACTTTGAGTTGGATGTTATGTTGGCACAAAGTAAAGAGGCCCGCAAGGTTTTTTTTATGAACTGCCAAGCAGCATTATTTTCCTCTAAATTACAAGTGTCCGATGATTACATTTTCTGGACATGCGTTTGAAGAGTGCACATGAGCATCGGTGCACAGGATTCAAACAATGGATATATGCCATTTTAAGTTCAATATTCAGAAATCTAACAGGAAAAGAAAACGAAAAGCAAAAAAGTGATCCCCTGTGGATATCTTATCAAAGAGTTATTATGCTGCTTTGATAGTGCATGTGTGAACTTTTATGGTTTTGTCTTTGCATAATGCAAATATAGTGTTACACTCCAACAAAAAATAAATTTAGGGTGAACATTGTCTGAACATTATAAAGGTAGTACATCTAATATGACTTTCCTTGCTTTATGGTTTAGGAGGTACAGATGATCTGATTTCTTCCACACGTGAGGCTGCAGCTATTGCCTCGCATATCAAATACCACGCCGAGTTTACTCCATTGTATTCTCCAGAGAGATTTGAGCTTCCCAAAGCATTCTTTGCTACTGCACAAAGTGTTCGTGATGCACTCATCATCAACTGGAATGCAACTTATGAGTATCATGAAAAGATGAATGTAAAGCAGGCATATTATCTATCCATGGAATTTTTACAGGTTTGTCTCATTGCTTTCTGAGTGTGATATTTTAAAATCTTTTAATTTTTCATTATGATCTGCTGGTGTATTGTATGAATTACATCTGACCGGTGTGAGCAGCTCATAATGCACATTGTTGTGCAACTGTTGGTTGTATCTAGAACGAATGTCCTATCACGTGTATATATTGTTGGCTTGTATACTGCTACATTAATTTGGTTATCCATTAGTGTTGCATGATGATATTCTTTTGTAGGGCAGAGCCTTGTTGAATGCCATTGGCAATCTAGAGCTAACTGGTGCATATAGTGAAGCCCTCAGGAATCTAGGACTCAATCTTGAGAATGTAGCTTGTCAGGTAACATTCTCCTTATTCTATGATTCTGTTATCTATCCTGTATTGGGGGTTTTCATCTTAGTGCTTGAACTTAAACTTCTACTGGTACTAATCAGAAGAACTACCCACTGGTTTGTGTATCGTGCCAAATGCTATAGTCGTTACTTTATTACCCTAAGCTAAGTGATCTAAGGAGAAGTTTAATTTACAACCTTTATCAATTTAGCAATCTGTAAATTTGATATGGTATGGACATTGAGAGTTGACTTCAAACAAGCAAGTTGTGGGTGAAGTGTCCTCTCCCTGGTTCACACTGTGGTGATTCGGGTTGACAGTGTAATCTACTGGAGCCCAAAAAGGGAGAGAAGGGGTGTCTCTGTGTGTGTTGTGGGTGGGGAAGGAGGGGGGGGGGGGGGGGGATGGGCAACTGTTGAAAAAAATCCAGAAACTATACATTATAAGAAAAAATTTCTTAGATAATACATAACTTTGTTCTGGGGTCTCTTTCTCCCTCTCCCCCCCTCACCGCGGTTTTTGGATAGTTAACAAGAGACATTAAGTTTACCTTGCTTTTGTAAAACCCTTTTAATGTAGCCTGAAGTAGCTGCAGAGTTGGTTTTATGAAGAATCATTTTCCTTTTTCCCAGCGCCCTTTTTGATGGTGCTAAATTCGTGGATCAATTGATAACAGGAACCAGATGCTGCTCTTGGAAATGGGGGTCTTGGTCGGCTTGCCTCCTGCTTTCTGGACTCTTTGGCAACATTAAACTATCCAGCATGGGGTTATGGACTCAGATATAAGTATGGCCTATTTAAACAAAAGATTACAAGCGATGGTCAGGAGGAGGTTGCTGAAAACTGGCTCGAAGTATGCATTGCTTAAAATTTTACATTTACTTTCATTTACTTTCTACAACTTGAAATTACTTCAAATATGTAAAGCTGATGAAACTTCATTTTCGTTCTCTCTTTTAGTGAGAGTCAGAGCTAATTTCTGAGTTACTATATATAATAAGCATCTTTCATCTCCTGATTAATTCAACTTTCTCCATCTAGATGGGAAATCCATGGGAAATCACGAGAAACGATGTCTCCTATCCTGTGAAATTTTATGGAAAGGTTGTTACGGGCTCAGATGGAAGGAGACACTGGACTGGTGGAGAAGATATTAAAGCTGTCGCCTATGATGTCCCAATACCAGGATATAAAACTAAAACCACAATCAACCTTCGACTGTGGTCCACTAAAGCTCCATCAGAGGACTTTGATCTACACGCTTTCAATGCTGGAGAGCATACTAAAGCATGTGAAGGCCAAGCAAATGCTGAAAAGGTTTTGCTTCTCGGCTTTATATAACAACTTCATTATTATATTGCTTTTTCTCCCCTTCCTAAAACTATTTTAAATGCAACTGCATATGGGGGCCATAATTGTGTAGAAATACTGAGAGCCTAGAACATGGGTGTTGCACAGACCGAAAAAACTAATGTACTTTTTATCTGTTTCTATGCAAACTTATGGTTATGGTCTAGTGCATGATATTGGTCTGGCCAGTGAAGTCGAGGTTTTCTTTTTCTTTTTTTTCTTTGGGAAAAGTAAGCTTCATTAAAATCAGAGAAAAAGGAGTGAGGTCCAGAGTTGGCCAAGTGGACCAAGCACAGTTTTTCTTTCACTTTTAATTTTCTCGCATACTCATAGACTAACAATATTATTGGTAGCATACATGGATTCCATACATTGAAACACTGACATGACGAAGATGTTTGCTTGGTGCAAGAAGGCTAAAATTTTTGCTCACTTTACCCGTCCCAGCTATGAATTTCCCCTAATCCATGGCTCAATCCTGTCATCAAGTTGTAACAGAAAAAAGAAAAGATCCTGCTGTCAAGTGTATTTACTCATTGTTGATTTATTACTACAATGCACGTTAAGCTAGAAATATTATTTATAAACTTCTTTCTTCTGGTATTAGATATGCTATGTACTATACCCTGGGGACGAATCAGTCGAGGGAAAGATTCTTAGGTTGAAACAACAGTATACTTTATGCTCGGCTTCTCTCCAAGATATTATTGCACGTTTTGAGCGGAGATCGGGTGGGCATGCGAATTGGAAAGATTTTCCTCAGAAGGTTGCAGTGCAGATGAATGATACCCACCCAACGCTCTGCATTCCTGAGCTGATGAGAATATTGATCGATTTGAAGGGAATGAGCTGGAAGGAAGCTTGGGATATCACGCAGAGGTACCTACATATTACCACATTTTCAAGATGCATGGATGCTTCTGTTTGTGCCATTTTTGTCTAAGTTTAACATGTCTTGGTTAGTAAGTATTGTCAGCGTGCTTTATGCAAGTTGATACATGTGACTAAGAGATGCTAAGAAGCATTTTCACTGAATCTCATCAGTAATTTGTTTGGTCAGCAAAGATTGAATCGATTTAGATGGGTTGAAACTTTATCATATTGTTCGCAGTTTTCTCATTCATATATCTGTTCTATTTTAGCATTTGTTGAGTCATAGTTCAGCTCGTATTCAACTGCGGTGCCTCATCTAGGTAACGGCAATGGCAGCTTAGCATTATTTTCCTCAATTCCTTCCCCACACATATCATATTTTCTATATGATCGAATTGCTCTGCATGTCAAACTGTTCTGTTGTTGGCAAGTCCCCACCACCTCATCAATGCCATGTAGCGGTGACATCCAACTAGAGCATGCCACCAGAGCTAGGTGCAGAATGGGCGAGGCTGTGCACCTGCGGCATGCAGACAATGTCTCCCCCCCCCCCCCCCAAACACCCAACCACTTTGTCTGCATCTATGGTCGATCATCGGGTGTCAACAGTCACCATAACATGGCATTGATGAGGTGGTGGGGAAGGGGGACTCCCTCGCGCCTATGAACTTCTCCTGCACTGCATCACCCCCCAACTGTTAAATCATTATCGAAATAAAGAAACCCAAACATGGCCCCAGCACTACATGCTTTTTAACATGAGTTTGCTGCTTAATATTCAATTGATATATCTTGAAGTTGTAGACATTGGCTCTGGCTCATCTGCTGGTTTACATTTGTCAGAACTATGGCCTACACAAACCATACTGTTTTGCCTGAGGCATTGGAGAAATGGAGTTTAGAACTTATGCAGAAACTGCTTCCTCGACATGTTGAGATTATAGAGATGGTTGATGAGCAGGTCATGCAATATAATTGCTTTAAATCAGGAAAAAGCTTCTCTATGGTGTAGGTTTTATTATGCTAATATATACAATCCACAATTTTTTCAGCTGATTTGTAGCATAATATCAGAGCGTGGTACATCAGATCCTGACTTGTTAGAGAAAAAATTGAATGCAATGAGAATACTAGAAAATTTTGATCTTCCTGCTTCCGTCGCCGATATATTTGTGAAACCAAAAGCAGACACTGCTGTTGATCTTAGTGAAGAACTTGAAGTTCCTGATGAAGCTGCAGCTGCTGATGCAGAAGATGAACTTGAAGAAACCGACACACAAAAGAAGGAAGAGGTGGATCAAGAGCCGGTTCCTAAACCACCAAAGATGGTCCGTATGGCTAATCTTTGTGTTGCCGGTGGGCATGCAGTGAATGGAGTTGCAGAGATTCATAGTGAGATAGTGAAAGATGAAGTCTTCAGTGACTTTTACAAGGTAGACATGTCGGTGGGATTTTTGTTAATTAGTGTAATTATTTCACAATACGTTTTATGCACCTTCTGCACTAGACGGTTTTGGGATAAAAAAAAATTTCCTCATGAATATTTTACTCAGCAATGTGCTTTCCTTTATTGTGAACGGCCTTATAACGCAACTCCAGAGGCCTCATGTTTTATGATTTTGAAAGAAGCGACTGTCTTCAGTTCAATTTTAACTGTGCAATCTTACATATTCCGTGTAACACTCGCATGTTCAGTTTCTACACCACTTACGTGTTCTATTTCTACAACTACTAATGCAGCTATGGCCAGAGAAATTCCAAAACAAAACTAATGGGGTGACACCCCGAAGATGGATTCGATTCTGCAATCCTCATCTGAGCAACATTATAACTAAGTGGATTGGTACGGAAAACTGGGTTCAAGATACTGAGAAGTTGGCAGAACTACGTGAGGTAAATCATGTTTGTCTTGGGCTTCTTGCTGGGGGTTATGGTTGCCATCTATTTCGCTCTCTCTCTCTCTCTTGTGCTCTTGTGTGTGTGCCCTGTCTTTTTTGTGGGCGGGGGGGGGGGGGGGGGAGGGGGGAACTTTTGATTTAACATAGATACTGGCACAGAACCTCTGCAATATACTAATATGAGGTAACAAATCAGCTATTTTGATTTTTGAGCTACTGTGCTCTATTGTCCAAGTCAGAGAAAAGAGACCACCAATAAATAGAACTGCAATTCTCGGTAAATAGTGATTTATGTGAGTGCCTCTAGTAAGAAAGTGTTAGCAAACCAAGCTAGAAGAATAGGATTAGTTGATGGCAGCCTGGTTGTCTTCCCTAAACATGCTAACTTTCACATCTAAAAATCTGGCTCATATCCGCTTAAAGTAGGTAATGGGATATTTACTTCCACCTAATGGCATAGCATTACTTGGAAAACTGTAAATATGTTGAGTACTGTGTACCCGTGTGAGATACCTGGGAGGCCTTTGGGCATGTCTCTTACATGTTCAATTGGATATGCAGCAATCAAGCATGCCCAGAAACTTTATATAATGTGCATAGAACTGCATGGTTTTTTCAAATTGAGTAGCGTGTTCATTATAATATGTCCATGATACATATACTGGTTAACCCGTCGCGATAATAGAAAACTATAAAAAAACAGGACTATTTGGCATCCCTTTATTCTTGGACTTTTGGGCTTATTGTTCAATCCAAACATTTCACGTACTTGCGCAACTAAGTGCTTCTAATAATGCTCTGTAGCCATTACTAGAAGTAAGTCTGAAGCGAAGATAAGCCAAGAATAGCTCAATCTGAACATTTTACATACTTGCACAACTAAGTGCTTCTAATAATGCACTGCAGCCATTACTAAGAGCGAAGATAACTTAATAGCTTGGTGTTGAAAATAATCCTTCAATGTTATTTAATCATTCCAAACGTTCCGCAGTCAGTATCAAAAAGTTCAGCAGTGATTTTTCAATTCAACACAGAGGCCCTTTGACACATAGCTCTCCTGCCACCCGAATTGAGTCCATGTAAGATGGAAAATGACACATAACGAGGCTGTATTCAATTTTTTGCAGGCTTGCTACACCAAAGTTTACTAATGACAGGCTGAACAAAGATATGCTTCCTGTTTCGATAAGTACCCATTCCCCTAAATGACCCAATTTCATTTATCAGTTGCTTAGTAAGCACATAGCATTAGGAGGACTAGTCTGGTTTGAATGGGATATCATGATTCTGGGACCTTTTTCTTACAATAACCTCCCGGTTCAAAATTATCTAGTCTCTTGTTATTTGTCCCAAACCAGTATCAAAATGATATCACATGATGGAAGTGGACCAAGCCAAACCATGGATAAGGGTTGGATTCAGTAATGGGGTTAAGGTTTAGACGGGTGCCCAAAATTACGGCAATCATCCCTGCAACCAATGATTTGCTTTCATCTCTCTAGTTTGAGGAAATGTAAAGCATATGAGTTGTTTGAATGAGCTAAAGCGACATAAGTCCAGACCACTATCCAATAGAGTTGGAGCTAACGTCCATCGGCAGCAGGCCCTCATATATGAGAGGATAGTTACCTCATGTAAGCAGCATAAAGAATCTCATTATGACTACGTTTGATGATCAAATTAAGCAGCATAATAATGTACTGGATTAACTTGCTCTTTACACTCCCTGTCTTGAAGTCTGCATCTTACTGCTTTCGATATTAAAACAGCATCGAACTGTTGTCCAAGGGTGAATGTCTGCAGCCTCCGCTGCCGTAGGCTACTCAATTGTGGCCTCAAGATCAGGGCTCACAATGCAGAAATAGAATATGGCCGAGCAGGCAGCTCTAACCTTCCCCTATCACCAAAATGGTTGGAGCTTCATACATTAGGCTAGCCCTTTACACTGGCGTATTGTTAGTGGAGTATTATGCTTTTCTTCATCTTAATTTTGAGGTAGCTATATGCAATTATAATCCCTAACCTGATCAATGAAAACTTTGACAGTTTGCAGATAATGAGGATCTCCAGGCTGAGTGGACGGCTGCAAAACGAAGCAACAAGATTAAGCTTGTTTCATTCCTCAAAGAAAAAACAGGGTATTCGGTCTGCCCTGATGCAATGTTTGATATACAGGTCTTCTCCTTGCCTTTAAAACTCAAGTTCTCTTGCGGTATTACTGTAGAAGGTACTTCTTATAAATTTGTTGTAGGAAAGGCCAGAGAGCAGTTCCTCATGTGTGCTCACTGCCTGTGTGTTTTGTGTTGCCAATGCTGAAGCTGATCTATTGCCTTCCTGAGCATGTCCACACATTTTCCTAATTTTTCAAACAATTGTGTAAGCACACAACTTTTCCTTAAGGCTTAAATCATGGACTGAGATGCTTTTCTTCAGGTGAAGCGTATCCATGAATACAAGAGACAGCTGTTGAATATCTTGGGAGTTGTTTATCGCTACAAAAAGATGAAAGAAATTAGTGCAGTGGAGAGGAAAGCGAAATTTGTCCCGCGAGTTTGCGTATTTGGGGGAAAAGCATTTGCTACATATGTGCAAGCCAAGAGGATTGTGAAATTTATCACAGATGTTGGGGCTAAAATAAACCATGATTCAGACATAGGTGACTTACTGAAGGTACAATATTCTTTGTCACGTATGCTAATATTCTTACAAAATATTTGCATCATTCTCTCAACAGTGACCATCTGCCTCCAGTACTTCCTCAAAAGACCCTCCATGTACGCGAATGTGTGCGTGTTTAAAGGAGTAGGTGCATCCCTGGAATCATATCTTGATCCTTTGCATGGAGTGACCCAATTATCTAGATTACAACAGCTTAGTGTAGTTTGGATATTCTCAAGTCTGAAATTTCTTCTGGCTTAATTGAAAAGCTTTAAAATCTGCTGAAACAGGATAAAACTTTCACTCCACAATATATACCCCCAAACATGAAAGTTTATTTCTCGTGGTTAGTGTTAGGGGTAGCTTTGCTTAATTGAAAAGCTTTAAAATCTGCTGAAACAGGATAAAACTCTCACTCCACAATATATACCCCCAAACATGAAAGTTTATTTCTCGTGGTTAGTGTTAGGGGTAGCTTTGTCGCTGTTCATTGACATTGCATCCATCAACATAAGTGTTACTTTATTGACCAATTCCATGCATGTGCTGCTTGAAATCTCAACTATCTCAACTATTCAATTACCTCCCCAATAACCGTCCCCTGTGGTATGAATTTTTTTTTCCAAAAACTCCCCGGTTAAAATCAAATATCATGATTCTAGAACCTTTTTGTCCTTCTACAGCAGTTGACACAGTTTCTTGGTAGCAATTTAACATCATTTGAATCATAAAGATGCTTGAGTGAAACAGAATGACAGATGTATGTTGAGAGAAATCAAAGGCTTTCTTTTGTTGAAGAACGAGAAATCTGAGTTGGACCGTTAGCCCTAATTGCTCAATCCCTGGCTTGGAGCCTTAATGACCGTGGAACCCGGATCAAGGCTTTAGGGCTCTACTGACCTTGGGTCTGTAAGACCTCTCCCTACAAGCTAAGGCTTGTGATTCCTGCATATCAAATTGCTATATAACACTGGCCAAATTAGATCGGCAGCTTTCTGTAAACTAATACCCCAAGGAGAAAAACAAAGATGAAAATAAGAATTAGACTGGCAATATCTTTCACAATCACAGAGCCCAACTAAGAGTAGACGTCATGAGCCATAAGAGCTATGTGCTGCCGAAGCCTCGTGAGAGAAGAACGGTGGACCCGAATTTTGAAGAAAGAGTTGGCTTTACTGAACCAAGTTGTCACCGGAAGTAATGGTAATAGTAGAAGAGCTGATTAACTGATACATATTCTTCTCATGGAAGAGATACTGGTATTGAGGTGAATTCCAGGAAGTCCACTTACAGACTTAGGCCTACAGCTCTTCACATGCCTTGTTCCAGAGAACTTTTGTTCATCATTCTCGGAAGGACAATTAAGTGGTGATCTCATTGCTGTGCTACAAATTTTCGCATGTTATATCATTGCTTGCTGCCTACATCACAAGTGGTTGACTGTATTCATTATTTGTTTATTCAGGTTGTATTTGTTCCTGATTACAATGTCAGTGTTGCTGAGTTGCTGA
Source organism: Escallonia herrerae (assembly GCA_033070095.1). Lineage (NCBI taxonomy): Eukaryota > Viridiplantae > Streptophyta > Magnoliopsida > Escalloniales > Escalloniaceae > Escallonia > Escallonia herrerae. Next base: position 3,788 of record JAVXUP010003941.1, on the reverse strand, counting down.
TTCCTGCAAGTGAGCTTTCACAGCATATCAGGTATTTATCATCCTGCCCTGATGATCCAATGAGGTTGTACACTGCCATCGTTACTAAATTCCTTGAAAAGCTAGATGTTGTGCACAACTGCCCTAGATTCTGCCCTTTCTAATTTGTTAGCTGCGATAGTTTTTTCTTTAGTACTGCTGTAAGGTTATTGACTCTCTCCCCCACTTCTAAACAGTACTGCAGGGATGGAAGCCAGTGGAACCAGCAACATGAAGTTTGCAATGAACGGATGCATCTTGATTGGAACCTTGGATGGCGCCAATGTTGAGATAAGGGAGGAGGTTGGAGAAGACAATTTTTTCCTCTTTGGTGCCAAAGCTCCTGAAATTGCGGGGCTCCGACAAGAGAGAGCCGAGGGAAAGGTATCCCTCATTGACCACTCTCTCCTTCCTCATCTGATGTTTTGGGTCTTGAACATAGACCCTTGCTGTTTTTACTGTAAGCTTTTAACTAAAATGCTTGGGGAAATGTGACGCCAACTTCTTCTTAATTCAGAAGAAATTAAAAAAAAAAACATAAAATGCAATTGTTGTTCTTCATTTGATCTCAATTTTGGCCTTGTGTAGTTTGTGCCAGATGCTCGTTTTGAAGAAGTCAAGGAATTTGTTAGGAGTGGGGTATTTGGACCTTACAACTATGATGCACTGATGGGATCTTTGGAAGGAAATGAAGGTTATGGCCGTGCAGACTATTTCCTCGTGGGCAAGGACTTCCCAAGCTACATAGAGTGCCAAGAGAAGGTTGATGATGCATATAGAGACCAAAAGGTGAGAGATTTTATTTTCGATCAGTAGTGGTGAGAGAGTAATATTTCCGTGCTCTGCCCATACATCACGATACAAAGTTTCTCTCGCTCATTTTTTCTGCCACATTCTTGGTCAAGTTGACACATCTCTTCACAAGCATGCTAGATTATAGTCGTGTCTCATTACTTTTGAGCCTAAAATAGTGCAACTGGTGTTGAGCAGAGATGGACCAGAATGTCAATCTTAAACACGGCAGGCTCGTACAAGTTCAGCAGTGATAGAACAATTCATGAGTATGCCCGAGAGATATGGAACATTGAACCTCTCGAACTACCTTGAAGAATCAGGAGAGACTAGTTTTGTCAAACCAGCCTGAGTTGCCTGAGTTTTCAAATTGTACTTGCTTTCTGCTCTGTGTAACGATACGACAGTAATGACATCCAGTGCAAATAAAGTTCTAATGCAAAAAAATAAAGCATTTGATTAGACAGACACTCCTGTGCATCCACAGATCTATTTACATTCTTCACGTCAAAGTCGTGCAGTAGAGCACAATTTTTTGTGAAAATTGTGACGAGTCCCTACTGTTGTCGTGGCTCTAACCCAAAATATTGGCTTCTGGTGTTGCTTAGAAACAAAGTTGGGAAAATCACTGATGTACATGCGTTCCTTATTTGATGAGGGGAAGGTGGTGCTGGTTGTGGTGGTGGGGTTGTTTGGTTGGTGCATCGTCGCATAGCTCCATCAGAAAATTCTACTGGTGTTAACCAGGGTTATGACATTGCAGTTAAATCTCTTGTACTCCTCCTTCAACTGTCAAAACTCGTTTCCTACAGAAATTGACGACAAAATCAAACGAACCACGAAAGACATATAGAGACTAATCCTGTTACGTACTTCGAATGGAATCTTTGTAACAGAACATTTCATCATTGTTTATTGTTTAATCTTGAATGATTTTGCAGAACACTGTTGAAACAACTAATGAACTGAAAGACTAACACTCCTATGTACCTTAACAACTGGATCCATATTTAGATGCACTGGCCATACCAGTACCAGATGCATGTTTTTTCATCATGGAAACATGCTTTTTTCCTGCAAGATGGTACTTGAAAACTGTTTCACTATTGCAAACCACATTACAAATTGCGCACGTCCTGACAGCAGCCGCAGCTGCGCCACCTTCCAAAACTTTCCTTCTCTTCGTCTCTACATCCTCCACAGTCTTGTTTGCCTTCTTCTTCGGTTTCTGCCTGCTGAGAGCATTCTCTTGCGGTCCAATTACTGGATTAACTAGCGTTGGGGCAGGCACAGTTGCTTCTTTTAGTTTCTCCAATTTCTTTTTGTGCTTCTTACCCACTTTATGCTTGTCAAGGACATCAATGCTGTTACACTCAAGCTTGCAAACTTGGCACCATGCAGATTGTACAACCTTCAACTTTTTCGGGCCTCTCTTCCAGGTTCCATTTCCACTCGGCCGAATTGGCAGATAACTGGAACTGAAAACTGCAGGAACCAACTGCTCTGTACCATTTGGAGGAACTGTTCCACCCTGCCGGAAAATTTGCTCATTAACAAAGATCCAACTGTATAAACTTATTACAAAAGGAAAAAGACATTCCATTTGGAGAATATAAAAGAGGACATTTGACAATTGACACCACTAATATCAACAAACAACTAAAGCAGCGTTAGCAATGTGCATGGCTGTAATTGCTTAAAACCCAAACAATTAAGCAATAACTTTATTAGGAGCATCTTGTTACACAATTGATGCCATGAAGTGGGCCAGTGCATGAGATTCCCCACCCCCCCCCCCCCCCCCCCGAAGTGAGAAAAGGATTTAACATCAACTATCTTCTCATATTTCTCTGCACTATTATCTTAAGAAAAATCCTTCGCATTGGCTCTTCTTTCCAGCAACTACCTTGCTATATCTTTTACCTTATTAAAAGCTCATAATTTGAGTCCTTTAAAATTACAAAGCTGTTTAAGTTGTTTTAGTGACTTGCAGGAATTATGTCGTGGAGACTTCTGAGATTATGCAATGGATGCCCGCCTGAACGATAAATCTTTATTGTAGAGACAAGGAAAAAAAGGCATAGAGGAGAGAAAAAACTGACAGTGGCAGCATTGCGTGTCACTGAAGATGAGAGGTGGCAACTTGAAGCATCCACTTTAGTGGGTTGGCCTCAAAAGATGGTGGGAGGGTAGAATTGAGGGGGAGGGGGGAGTGCTGGTTGGCGGTCATTGTGGTGAGATTGAACATTTTGATATGATTTTCTTAAATATACAAGACAGTCATATTTTTTGTTTGAACAACTTTTTATTTGTTTTTCTTCCCTTTACAACAGCCTTACCAAAGGGGATTGCCTCACTCAGATCAGTCAAGTATATACTTCTCAGTTCATTTGCATGATTCTACAGCGTATATATTCCTTCCTACACCACCAATGTGAGATCATGGGGAGTCACTATCTCTCCCAGCTTTAGCATTCTTGATAGTGACCCACTTAACCTAATCACACATAAAACTGATACTGTGACAACCATCTTGCTTGATTGTGATGTCTAAGATCATTTCCCTCAACCATTGGCAACTCACCATACAATCCAACAAAATCTTAAAATACTTACTCCGCCACTTAGCACCCACGATTGGCAGGAAGGACAAAAATTGGTATACAAACCCTGATTGAACTGAAGTTGCAAAAGCAAGAAATTTATTGCACATTTCTTAAGAATTTTTTTAGTTTTATCCATCCATATCCCCATTCCCAACAAGGATTAACAATTACCTATTATAAGGACACTAAGCACATCTTACACAGAACATAATATACTATTATGGCAAGGATATGTCAATAACATAAAACCTTCTAAATGTTAAAGTAACGGATAAGACATTTTATTTTTGTTGCAAGTTTATCTAACAACGTGAAATAAGTAAAACTAAATGAAAGTAACTCAACTTTCAAGGCTCATTAGTCACGTTTTTG